>VUQR01018152.1:72546-85888 GCA_015108515.1 Hemichromis elongatus | reverse complement strand
CGCCAACAGAGACAGTTACACGATAAAACCCGACAGCCTCGAGGCCAGGAGCAATGATCCATGTGTGTTTGCATGTTTGCGTGTCCATGCGTGTGTGTGTGTGTGTGTCACACAGAGAAAAAGAGGATAGAAGAAAGGACATGAAATTGAATGTGTGTGTTTATGTTAAAAATAATGCATTGAATTTATTATTTATATGTTTGGTTTTGTGTTTTGTTTATTTGGTATCTTCCTGGGGTTCTGTGTGTGTGCGTGTGTGTGTGTGCGTGTGTGTGTGTGTGTGTGTGTGTGTGTGTGTGTGTGTGTGTGTGTGTGTGTGTGTGTGTAGGTGTGTGTTTGAAGCCATCCGCAGGTTCTAAAGTGGGTCCTCAAGGAGCCATCTGTCTTAAGGCTAGTTTCAAACCCTGTCTGCTCTGGTGATATGGAGGCCACTGGGTGTGGGTGTTTCTTATGTGCAGCTGCTAAATGTCAGACAATGTGTGTGTCCAAATATGCTCCAGGAAAGGTGAAAGCCTGAAAGAGAGAGTGTATTCCTTCATACCTTTTTATGTGGTTGATTGAATATGTGCCTCTGTGTGTGTGTGTGTGTGTGTGTGTGTGTGTGTGCTGTGTGGGTGTTTATGCCTCTTGAGACACTCTAGACTGGTGCTTCTTTGACTGGCAGCCAAATCTGTTTATTCTCGTCTGCAGATTTGCTCATGTTGTTTTTGTTATTCAGCATCTAAGTCAACAGAAAAATCCCCCCACTCTCCCTCAACCCCCTTTTCTAGCATGAATTCCAAATGCTATACAGTCTTATTGTTGACAGGTGAAATCTTGCAGCTGTAATTTGGTTGGGTTTTTTTTTTTTAAATACATGCAGTTTGTGTTTGTTTGAGTGATGGTAAATGTTAGTTCCTGTGCAACAGTTACTCTTACTACCGCTTCTCAGGAATCAGCACCCTGCCGTTCCCATCGGCTAATCAGGGAATAAATCACATCGAAGGCGCTTGATGAATGTGGTTGAATGGATGATAGGAAAGAAAATCTGCCACTGCCACTTAAATCTTTAACATAGGAAAAAGATCTGCTGCTCTACAGGAAAGGTAATCGTCATGACCCTCATTTTACTACTTGTAGAGAGACATATATCTCAAGAGACATAACAAGTCCTGTGCTGAGGGTAATAAACGTGTGCAAAGCAGCAGAGGTGAGCGTGAAGGCTACTTTTCTCTGATTCATTTCATTGTATATGATATATGATGATGATCATAGCTTTATGCCCTCTAAGTAATTTAGTATTGCCTGTGCTCCTTTGCAGAATTAAAATCTGAGGATTCCTAAAACAGAAATTCAATGCATGAAGGAGCTTCATGCAATGTATTTTTTAGCTGCAGTCCAGTGATGTTGTTGTTATGCATCATGGAGATTCTACTGTATGTATTTTCAACATAATCTTACTCAGAAGGCAATAAATGGGAAAAAAAAATAGGAAAAGATGTTTTTACTGAGTTCACCAGCAGACTTTCAGACCTTGAGAGTCAATAAATATCTGAAATGACTTGGCACACTAATGTGTTACTGCACACTTCCCTCCCCACCGCGGGTAAAAATAATTTAGCAGAGGCAGGGACATGCAGACCAGAGTAGGAGAAATTCACCCATTTCCCTCGACCAATCACACCCTGGTCTTACTGAAATATTTATTTTGATTATTCATAATGATATACTCTTACCAGCCACATTATTAGGTATACTTTGCCAGGACTGGGTTGGACCTCCTTTTAACTTCAGAGCTGCCATTATTCTTCATGGCATAGACTCAACAGGGCGCTGGAAAATTACATATTTTCTTCCATACTGACTAGATAGCTTCGCAGTTGATTTGAGCTTTGCTGCAGGATACATTCGACACTTTAACATGTAGACTTTGGTCTTGTCTAAGTGTATAAACATTGAGTTGCTGATTAGATATTTGTGTTAATGAGCATGTGCCAAATCTATGCATTAAACCCAGTAAAGCCTAACAATTGCTAGAAACGTTTTTTTTAACTGAAGTGTTTATTACTACATTAAGGCAATTTATTGCTTAAAAATGCATCGTGCAATTTATTTCGATTTTTAGGATTACAGGGTTAAGGGCCAGTGAGCGTTTGTTGAGGGTTTGCTCGTGTCTCACCATATTTTTCAGCCTCTACTGAAGTTAGATTGAATATAAGACATTGTTACTTTGATGATCAGCCCCAAACGTCTAAAAAGTCAGGTGGAAATAGAGGCGACTTTTAAAAAAACACCATCTAACATAGTGGATAGTGGTGTTGCTAGAGCCGCTCGTGCCTTTCTGATGTTATTACAGCTTCCTGTCGACACACACAGCCCTCTCTGTCTCCAGCGAATGCATTAAAAGGTGATGATACAGCACTGTGAAGCAAATCCCCCTAATCAAACCAAGACTTTAACTTCACTGTAACACGCTGACTATGCCTACGTTCCAAAACTAACTGAAAGTTTGTGGTTTTTTTACGTTCTTTATGAGTAAATGTATTTAATGTGGAATTTTAAGCATTTTCACACTTAAACCACGCGGGAATACAGCAAGGGAGTAAACAGAAAACAGCTTACTATAAATTAACAGTAAGTGCTTTTAATACGGGAGAATAAAACAAGCTGTATTCACACAAAATGTTGCTGCAATACTTACAGGATGTTGAGAAAAAGTTCAACCGTGGCTCATTATCCCTGCCATGCTCAGATCGGTAAATTATTTAAATCAAGACAATGTTTTACTTCAACTTTAATCAGGGATTTGTTGCAGTGGAGCTTTGGTGGATTTTTCAGTTGCGCTCTGCTGCTCTGAACAACGTTTTGTCGCACAGCACCTGTGTGTTTTGACAGACCTGCCAATGGGAGGAGTGAGGTCAGATCCTCTGAATATCAATTGCCTGTGAAACAAGCTTTGAAATGGCAAAAGTTCCAGGATGCTGATGGGAATTTATTTATTTATTTGTTTATTTGATGTTGGCCTTTTGAATTGGTGCAGAAAACAGTATGAAATGTTCATAAATACCAAGCATGTTTATTTTTATCAGAATCTGTTGCATTGGTATTTCTGCATATATAGAGAATCTTCAATTGAAAGTTAGATTAACTACTGCCGGGTCATGTGAGAGAGCTTTGTTTGAATAACACACGCTGTCGTTTTTTCTTCTGTTTCAGGTGACCGTTGTGAGTTTGATCGTCGGCAGGGCAGGTGCATGCCAGGTGTGTGTCGTAACGGAGGGACATGCCGGGAGCTTTCAGGCGGGGGTTTCCGATGTGAGTGCCCTGCAGGAGGCTATGAGCGGCCGTACTGCACCGTCACCGCCCGATCCTTCCCGCCCAAGTCCTTTGTCATGTTTCGGGGGCTCAGACAGAGATTTCACCTCTCCATCTCGTTAACGTGAGTAGGCTTAAATAAACATTCTATCATTTCTTTTCCTGTCTGCTTCTCTATTATTTATTGGTCTCTTCTTTCAGCTTCTTTCAGCAGGATGGATCACTCTCTGATTCCCTCTTATATTGTCTCCACTTTACTTTAAGCTGTGTTTTTTAATTCTATCATCTCCATCTCAGTGATTGATCCTTTTATTTATGGCTTCCCTTTGTCCTCCCTCTACTTCAATTCTTTAAAAGCACTGTTTCTCCTTTCAATCCCATCTCCTTTTCTTCCTTTCTTTCTCCTCTATGTTCTTTTCTTCCATCTGACCATCCTGCTGCAAAAGCTCTGAAAGAAAATTACTTCATGGTTGGAGCTCTTCTTTATTATACTAAATTACCAACCCAGAGCAAAATGTGCTATAGTAGTCTATAAGGCCATTAGTTTCCAATGTCAATCATAATGCACAGCACCTTGTTCTGCAAAAACCATACACAGCATATCAGCACAAACACCAGCTGTCAAGCATGATGGTAGAAGGCTGATGTATTGGGTTTTGTTCATGTGAGGTTGTATTTGAGTCCTGGTAAGGAACAGAATATTTTTTTTATTATGTCCTGATGTGTAAACACAAACTGCATATTTGACTTTTACAGTAGATACCTTTCCTCACACAACCCCCAAGAGATTTGTGTCTCCTCATTGGATCAAAGCAGGGATTTTTGCTTGCCAGGGTACTCCACCACAGTGTGGAGCCACATGATCTCTCACAGCATTTCAACACAAGTTATTTCATCATAATGTTTTTATTTGCTACGACTGTAATTTAAACCGGGGCACTGACTTTACCTACAAGAAATTTTTAAAAAATATTTTCAGTTTAGCTTGGCTCGCTTGCAGCACGTTTTCATTTGCGTTAGCATTTTCTGCCTGAGCATATATGTGATGCTGATGTTGTGGCAGAGGTCAGTGACTCCTTTTACCCATCCAAAATCATTTTTCAGTTGCTGCTTGCCTCTAGACATACCAAGCCCACAAGAGATTTGAAGTGGTGCTTAAGAGTGGTCCGGCAGGGTTATGGGATGGATGGTTGCCATGGGTGATGTCGTCTAATGATAGTTGCTAGGGTAATGTTGCCCATGGGGTTGTTGCTAGGCTGATGTGGCTAACTTGGAGTGGTTGCTGTGAGACATTGTGGTCATTGTATTGCTTGCTAAATGGGCATTATTGGTGCATAAAAACACTACATGTGGTTTCTTCTGTTGATTTGTGGTCACCATTAGTTAAGTTAAGGAATGAAGCATAAAGGGCATGTTTTCTTTTTTTAAGAGAAGCTGGCTTTATGAGCATTTAGCTGGTATCGTGTTAACATTTCTCTGTGTTGTTGATGGTTTAGAAAGGTACCACACTGGGTGGAAAAAATCTGGTTAAAGAAAGTAGTTAATCTTTCATTTTCTTTTATTAAGTTTAATCAAGAACCTCTCAAGAAAGGCACTTATTTTTTTTTTAACAGATAATCCGTGGTCTTTTTCAGCACCACGCTTTCACATTCATTTAATCCCAGTCAGATCTGTGAGTTTTGTCCTGTCTCTGGCCCTGCTTTATGGCACCACAAAGCAGCAACCTACAGTATAGGACTGAAAAATGAAGCCAGTGCAGAAGTGCCAACAACTGCAGTTCCTTGAGTCATCACTATAGTCTAAGACCTTTAAATCCTGGTACAAAAAGCAGCCTTGGTTTCTAGCTAAGTTTCCCCTTCATGATGAAGGAGGATTTTTTTTATTTAGAATAGTCTTTTATTAGTTGTTCTTAAACTTTAATAAGGCTTACATCCTTGGGTGTAGTCACATTTTTAATGGAATTAAATTCAAATAAATAGCATGGACTGCTTTGTGCCCAATGGTACCACAGTGCCAGAAGTCTGTGCTCCAGTTTTCATGAAGGAAAACTGGAGCACTAGTGTTTCTAGTGTTTTATTCTAGTGTTTTATTTATATGTTACTAAATAGGAGTAACCATTCACAACTGGTGGGGAAATAATTACTTGGTGGTTGCCATCTGGTCTCTGGGACTGAGGCCATGTTACCTAACCAAAACATGTTTGCATTAGCTGAGAACTTACGGCGTCATACTGTCATCCAAATATGTTTACTTTTGGCTCCATGTGAATAATATTGCAGCTACCTACACGATAATGCTGAGGCTTCAAGGGAAAGGCTAACAAACTAATATGTGACATCACATTGGCTACATCCATCTTTTATATACAGTATAGGGGTGACATAGACTGTATAGAAAACAAATAATTATGAAAATAGGTAAACATGACTTAATATTAATTTAAGCTCCTATTTTATGTGTTATTGAGGGTAAAACAGACTTCACTCCACAGGTTTCCATTAGTCTAACTGCATTTGAAGCATAAGTGACAATATTAGTCTGCTCTGTATGAATATGAAACCACTGACATGACTTGAGTTAAAGAAGAGAGAGTGTGTGCATGTGTGTGTGTGTTTTTTCTTTTCTTCAGCTCTGCTTGAAATTGACTGCTAAGCTAACCGAGTTTAAAGAATAAAAATGATCACAAACACATGATATTCCATCTTGTAGTTTATTGCTTTTGGGAATAAGTCACATCATATTAATTTGTTTAATGCAGTTCTTGGCGGCACGTAATGAATTTCACAAACAGCAATAACACTGACAAAAACAGACACGCTGAACATATAAAGCATGCTTCTTTGCATTTATTTACTCCTTCAGCTCCTCTGTGTCTCCGCTTGGCTGACTCCACACATTAACTCCAGTTACTCTATCAAAGCTCAGGTTACAATTTTATTTTTATTTTTTTTTAGCTATTTCTGGTGGCACGGATAGATTAGATATGCATACTAGATATTTTGGCACAGTGCAGTCGGAGCTACAGCAAATCCATGCAAAGAAGGCACATATCTGCTAACCAGAAACCCTGGGTTTATTTTAGACAATGGCAGCGTTCTCAGATTTACCGGAACGGTGATAAGATGCTCTTCTTTCCTTACAATTCTATACTGCAGGAATGATTTCCATTGGAATTTAAACCAAGAATATAAAATGCAGATGTGATATTTTTAACTCAACAAAATAGGAAACAGTAGAAGAATATTTTTCTTCAACAACTTAAAACCCTTTGAAAAGCAGACATTTATAACCAAACTGCTCGAGGGCTTCTTTCTGTAGCTGAACCTGACCTCCTACATCTGTGCACTGGATTTATTTGACTCTCCGGCAGGGTTGGGCTCGATCCAATTTCTGACACCACTGAACCTCACTGAAGGTAGAGAAACATTGAATAAAAAAATTCAGGGCCCTGCAGGTGCTATTTGTCAGCTGCCTACAAATTGCAGTGCATAATTTTAAAATTGAGGCGCTTAGTTGAAGGAAATAGTGAAAACAGGCAAACTGTTGCGGTGTCATATTTAAAACAACATCTCGGTGCTTTTTAATGTGGACATTTTATGCAGTGAGAATGGTTTCTGAATCTTGCCACCAGGACAGAGTGTTTCTCATCTGTTCTCTGAGCAGCCGAGGGAGAGGAAGACTCCAGCAGTATGGTTTATTAACTCTGGCGTAGTCTGGATACCTTTTGTTCTTCTGCACTAAGCAGGAGTCATTTTTGTTCTGCTGTGTCTGAGATAGTTTTCTTTGTTTCTGTTCCTTCCTTTATCAGGGTGAAAAATATAATTTAAAATGTGTCACATTCTCTCTGCATGCATATAAAAATGTACAACCCTGGTAAAAAAAAAAAGAAAGTACACCTGCTATCAATTCTGATCAGGTTTTGAAATTATTTAAATAAAGCTGTTGTGGTCTGGAGTCCTTTTGTTTTGGACTTTTGAATCTTCTTAATTCATTAATTTTTTGCTTTTTAGAAGTGCGTTTTTGTTTCTAGATTCTATTAATTATCTTTTGGTTTTCTTGTCCTTCTGAGTTTTCCAATCCCTGTTAGTTTCCTGTTGTGTTATTTATTTGTGTATCTGGTATAGACATGAATTACTTTAGGTTTCTTAGTTTCCTCAGTGGCCTTTTAGCTTTTTCTCGTTGTTTTTGCCTTTAGTATCATGTTGAGTCAGTCTCGTCTTTGTGTCGGTTTGCTCTTTTGTATGTGTCAAGCTAATCTGTCTTAATCCTGGTGCCTGTATTAGTTACTTACTGTTTTATTTTGATAGTCCCTCATCTCTGTGCGTTATGTTTAATTTTGCTTCCCCTGTCTCGTATGCCTAATTTCTTCCAGCTGATTTCACTCCCCTAATCACCCTTCTTTGTATATCTTGTGCCAGTCTCCCTTTGTCCTTTGTTGCAGTGTCAGCTCATTTTTCTAGTTCGTTTTGCTTCCTATATCTATTCATTGTTTAGAAGTTTTCATTTCCTTTTTGTATTTTATGTTTACTTTTGGTTTGTGGATCATTTAGCCTAATAAACAGCTCGCCTTTTGTTGAGATTAATTCGTCTCCAAGCATCTGGGTCCTCAACATCTCACTCGGCCTGTTCATCCCACAGACCTTCACAACCTTAACCTTAAATGCACAACAATGCACGACATATTACACCACGTCATTATGTATTTAACAAGAATTAATCCTGAATGCTTTTTTGGTGGCTTCAAAGCAAGTCCCCAGTTGGTATGAGGTGTTTGTGCTGATATGCTGTGTTTGGCTTTCTCTAACATTCTGGGTTTGGCAGGTCTGCAAACATAAGATGGGCTGCCATGTTCTTTTTAGATAGAAGAGACTTACTCTTGGCAGCCCTTCCAAGCATCCATATTCGTCCAGTCTTTTTCTAATTATACTGTCATGAATGTTAATATTTAAAATGCTAACTGAGGCCTGTACCTCTTGGGTTTTTGCAATTTCTCTGAGCATGGCACGGTCTGAATGAATTTCCGGTTACGTCCACTCCTGTACATCAAAGATTCTCAGCTGTCTTGAATGTTTTCCACTTGTGAATAATCTTTCTCTGTGTATTCTTGGATATGGCCTTTTAATGATGAGCTGATGAGCAGAAACCTCTTTACAATCGTTGCTGATGTTGACACATACTTCAGTGCTTCAGGCCAACAAACTGCCAAAACGTCTACTTTTATAGCGGTAGTCATGCTGATGATGACGATCAATTAATCACTGATCATCACAATTTGAGCAGTGATTCTACTTAGCGTTGCAGTTCCAATTTAAGCAGTAAGGGGTGTATTTAGTTTTTCACTCAATGTTTGTTGAATGAATAATGACGAGTGTAATATGTCATGTGATGTTGTCCCCTTGAGAGTGCTTTAACCTAATGGTAAGACCTGGTCAGGTCCACATGATCTGGCAAAATGAACCACTTACTTAACTGTTTTCTTTTTACCATGGATGTGTTAATAAATTCTCCACTGCATACAGCATTTGTCAGTAAACTTCCAATTTCTATGTGCGTGCATCTTTTAGATTTGCCACCCTGGAGAATAGTGGTCTTCTCTTCTATAATGGACGCTTCAACGAGAAACATGACTTCATCGCCTTAGAGATCCAAGAAGGACAAGTGGTGTTCAAATACTCCACAGGTATTGTATCATCATGTGTTTGCTAGCAGGGTTTTGTTTGCCGGACATTTGTGCTTAATAAACAGAGACCATATGTCTGCTGTTGATGTATGCTTTTCTTTTGACCCATGAACATGTGCAGCATTCCTCGTGAGACAATAAAATCTGTTTATCTAAGTGTGGCAATGAATGCTGGTGATTTGGTCTTTACAAACAATGCAAACAATGCTTACAGAAGTACATAAAGTGTATGATGTATTTGGAGCATCCACACCCTTGAAACAACTGGAAACATGTAGGAGCTACATTTGGATTCGTTTTAATGACATATTCTTCATTTACCTGTCTCCTGTCTGTAGGCGAGTCATCCACCCAGGTGAGTCCCTTCCTGCCAGGAGGTGTGAGCGATGGGAACTGGCATACAGTTCACATCCACTACTACAACAAGGTGGGTGTACATCCCAATCCCATTTTCAGTGTGATTCTTGCATTTGTGAACTTCCACTGTGGATTCTTGATGTCTGTATGATTAGGGTTTGTTTTTTTATGTCGTTTTATTTCGCAGTTTGTAAATTTTAGTTGTTTTTATTGGTACTTTTGATGCGTCGGCAGAATAGTTTCTCAGCCTTCGAGCCGACGAAGCACTTTGAATTAAGCTGAAGTGTTTGTGTGCGCACGACTATGTGGGTGTTTGCGTGTCATCATTTTTATTCATGCATATTCGCCGCACATCTCCTTTAATTTTCTTCATGTTCTTTTATTTTCCTCAGCCTGCTACACGTTATGTGAGTATGAGCGTGTGTCAGAGTGCACATAAACTTTCTCCTTTCTCAGCTTTCTCCTTCTTTCTTTCACCAGCAGACAGTAAAGAGAATGAATGCGCCGTCTTTCTGCTTTTAGTCTGTCCTCTTGCCCATGTGTTTGTTTTTTCTTCCTGTATGTCCTACTAACCAAAGCTTCTCCCTTTTTTCTTCCTGTCATTGTGCACAGTATCAGTGTAAATACTAATCTGATGTCTTTTGTGCTCTGTTGTATCTGATGTAGTGTTTTAATGCAGTGATGTAAACTTTATATTTAGTGAATGCTCTTTTATTTCTTGAATGTTGACTGATTTTCTGTTTCTTTGGACTGTGTCTGGATGTCCAGCCCAAGCGCAGTATGAGTGGTGAGGCTCAGGGTCCATCAGATGAGAAGATCGCTGTGGTGAGCGTTGATGACTGTGATACGGCCTTGTCACTTCGCTTTGGTACGCAGCTTGGAAATTACAGCTGTGCTGCACAGGGCAAACAAACCAGCAGTAAGAAGTAAGTTTTTCTCTTCTTTTAATTCTCAATTGCAAAGCTTTACTGGGACCCAAACATCTAATGATCAAATACCAATGTCAGCTGGTTTCTCAGTCATAACCATAGACGGTACAAAACATGGATGCAATGTACAGTAAACTGTAAAAAAAAAAAAAAAAAAAAAAAGGTGCAAATGCAAGTGTTTTAACCTGCATTCTGTCTGAAGGCAGCCAGAGAGTGTTGCAAAACAACTTTAGGTCCTATAGAAGTATATGGGATGGGTATGTGTTCTATTAACAATTTCCTCATGGACCCTCATTTTGGGCAATAATGAATAAAAAAAAATCAAGCTTGAGTTAAAAAACTTGCAACCTGGGATGCATCAAAGTACTATACATGGCCAGTACAACATCTGGCCAATAAGCAGATTGAACATTCACACGTAGTTTGTTCGTTTGGATTTTGCTCAATACAAAAAGAAACCAAAAAAAGGGACCAAAGTAAACAAACGTTCGGTGTGAAAACAACCCAGCTCATACTGTGTTTCAAAATATTCAGACCCACTCCTCCATGTCACGTCCCTTTTTTGGAGCCAAGATGTTGACTGCAGAAACACTTTTACACTGTCTGTGATCATATCGAACTTTGGCATGTCACTTCTCAGTACACAAAGATGATGACAGCCAAGGAGGATCAGCTCAAGGCTTCACAAGGCGTCACTAATCAATGGGGCCTACTTCCATCCGATATACAGTCTGTCATATTTGTATTTAAGCATCAGGGTGAAAAATAACCTTCCACATGAACCCAAACCTGTAATTTACTAATGATTTAAGAAATGTAAAATTCAGACCACTGTGATTATTAACACGACTCTAACTTTCCATTTTCTCTCCATGTGTGAGCTAGCATCAAAACAGTGATGAACGTACAAAAGGTTGTCCTGCGTTGTCATGTTAGAAGTACTTCCTGAGTTTAGTACTTATGCTGTTTCAGTATGCTAATATCAGATACAAACTGATCAGCAAGGTTACAACCAGCTTGTTATCCTTCTACACACAGCTCAATTTTGCATCTTCATTTTCGGTGGGAATCAGCCTTTTGCTGACTTGAGTGATTGGATGACTGTTTCCAAGCTAATGTAAGCTGGGTTTGCTTGCATTTAGTGCTGTAAGAGAAGCATTGTGGCAAAGCTGGAGAGGAAGCATCCTTTTAGCTTTTATCACATCCATTTGACTGAATTCAGTCTCTTGAATTCTTAGACTTAAATTTCTCAGTTGTAAGACATTGAAGCAGAATATAGCAGCAATAGAGTGTAACACTGAAGCTTGTTCTAAAACATAAACGTTGGTATGCCCATACTGAGATACTTCATTTTTACATGGAATGAATTTTGGTCAAAATAATAAATACTGTATGAATAATTGAAAAACAAACAAAACAAACAACCTTAGGATGGATTCCTGCAGGTAAAGTTGTTCTTTTGCCATCGGTGTTGTTAATGAAAGGATGAATAGTAACTGACCCAGAGCTGTGGGAGCTGTTTGCACAGGATTTGCCCGTTTCTTTGCAAAGGTAACTTTCATTAAATATAATCTGTGAGGCTTTACAGATATTCAAAGACAATTTATACTGAGTAGAAAACCAATGAAGCTGGTCATTATGTGCAGCAGAGCCATCTATGAGCAACACGCTGACCAGCTGGTAGCTAGTGGTAGTTAAATTGCTAGTTTTAAGCTTTCTAAAGGTAAACCATGTAAAGTGCTGATGGTAGCAGCATTACATTGGGAGATAAAGGCATTCACTGAGCATGTCCATGTTCACTTAATTACCAATTAAAGTTTCATACATCTGAAATGCTAAAGTTAAAAAAAATATATTTATCCAGGCTTGTAATTGCAAATGTTGTGGAAAATTACCTACAGCAGAGATCAATATGTTGATATTTGAAAAAACACGCTGAAAGTTTAGAAATCTGACAGGATTTTAAAGTAACGATCAGGGTGATGAGGCGACGGTACGCGAACTCTGCAGGGGGCTCAAGGCTTTAATGAGGCACGACTCTTTGACGTCTTTATGCTCCTTCGTGTCTGTCTGTATCTCTCTGATGGTCTTGTTACCAGCCGTATCATTCTGCTGCACGGATACTTTCGTTTCTTTTCATTATCTCTGCTCCTCTCTCCGTCTCTCACACACAATCTCTTAGGTACGACTAAAAGATCCAAATTGTTGGTTTTAAATGCGTTGCACTGCCTGTTCTATCTGACCTTGTCAAAGTTTTGTTCATTCTTTTTTTAACTACAGTTTGTGTGTGTCGAACAAACCGATGTCTCCAAATATACTAACAAGTGCAAGAAAACACACGCACACATATAACGTATCTGCGCATGCACTGAAAGAGCACCCTGTCATAGTGTTGATGTCTGGCCTCGCCTCTGTAAGCTGTAATCACGTTTGCCGTGTCTGTCAGCACTAAGTGAGGCTGAGGGAAAAGAAGACGGATCAAAGAGGAAGGCCAAAGACTAACACGTCAACTCTCTCTCTTCCTCTGCGTCTTTTCCATTTCTCCATTAAAAGCCCACCCGCCTCTTGCTCAGTCTTGACGCTCTCTTCCAGTGACGTCCTCCGCTGATATTTGCTGAAACAATGCGACAACAAAACTTTGTCTTTCACTTTGGTTCGTCTTACTCAGCACAGTCTCATAACTGTCACTTTCTATCCCCTGAAATTTTCCTCCTCGTACTCCTTCTTTCTTTCCAATACCCGTCTGTCTTGTCATCTGCCTCTTGACATTTGGTGTAACTCACACTTAATCTCTTGTTTGTTCATCTGTCTTTCAAGCTTTTTACTTCCTTTGGCATTGCCATTTGCTCCCTTCCTCCTCTTACCTACCACCTTTCATTGCCGGTTTGTGTCTCCTTTCTCCTTCTTCTCCTTGTCATCCACCTCTACCTCTTCTCCCAAGATGGCTGCTGTAACTCCTATTTAATCTCCTGTTTGTTCATCTGTCTCTTCATCTGTCTCCTTTTCTTTGTCAGTGCATTTGTGTTCAATCTGTCTGTCCCTCCTGAGTTTCCATTTTTACCTTAAAAACACCATCATCTAA
>VUQR01018152.1:48084-72526 GCA_015108515.1 Hemichromis elongatus | reverse complement strand
CCTCGTACTCCTTCTTTCTTTCCAATACCCGTCTGTCTTGTCATCTGCCTCTTGACATTTGGTGTAACTCACACTTAATCTCTTGTTTGTTCATCTGTCTCTTCATCTGTCTCCTTTTCTTTGTCAGTGCATTTGTGTTCAATCTGTCTGTCCCTCCTGAGTTTCCATTTTTACCTTAAAAACACCATCATCTAATTTATCCTAAACATCCTCTGCTTTTCTCTGATTTCGATTCTGAATGATGACACATTTCATTTACCTCTGATGACATGTTTAATCTCTAGGTTTGTTTAATCCCTTTGCCTCTCTCATACCCCCTTTCATGTTCTTCCTTTTTTCACCCCTCATTCTTTCATCCCTCTCTCCTCCCTCTCACTTGAAGAAGAGTAATCCTGCGTTTCTTCCATAACCCAATTTGTTCTCCACTATATTTACTCATATTGCTTTTTATCTTTGTGTTTCTTAGGTCTCTGGACTTGACTGGCCCATTATTTCTGGGTGGAGTCCCTAATGTGCCAGATAACTTTCCCTTTGGCACCAGGGAATTTATCGGTTGCATGAAAGAGCTGCACATCGATAACAAACCGCTGGACATGGCTGGATTTATTGCCAATAATGGAACGCTTCCTGGTCAGTGCTGCTCTCCTTCAAACATGTATTATTGTGCTTTTGTAACATTTAGATCACCCATCGTGTGGCAAAACAAACACAAATGATAGTATTTAAATGAAGTAGCTTTTAAGGGTTTGTGTGCTCTGAACCACTTTGTTTTTTATAAATGTTATAGGAAGCAATAATGGAGTAGAGCTACATCTTCACATATAGTCATATATAGTTAGGCTTCATTGCACTGAAATTGGCTTTTCACTGATGAACGGGGTGCTTGCATTACTTTTTATTATAGTGAGTGAAATGAAAGGAAAACATTTGTTATACGTTGTTGTTTTGTTGTGCTACTATGTGAAACTGTTTGCATATCTTTCATTTTCGTATCGTATGTCTGTATGTGTTCATACAGACGTTTTTGAGGAATTTAAAAATGAGTTTTACCACTCAGTCTTATTATTTTAAACACACCAGTGCAATATTTCAAGTCTAATTTTTGTCTCACACCTGTGCTCTCAATTAGGGATGGGTATCGTCACTGATTTCTAGAATCAATTTGATTCAGATTCACAAGGTACCCTTCGATTGAATCCGAGGTTCGATTCGATTTTAATTGGGGAACGTTTGGGTTAGGCAGTAAGAAATATTATTATTCTGATCATTACTGGAATTTGGGAGGGAGAGAGTGCTCTGCAGGAATTGTGATTTTTATCGTGGTGGAAACAAAACAGCAAAGTAAGAGGGAATTCATGAGGATGTTTCTGTGAAGTGTGTGTGTAGTTTGGATCTTCTTTTGCTGCGGGTTCAATCAATTTTGGTTGGAGTGTGATGAAAACTGCAGCCTTAGAATCCGGCGCAAAAAAGACGTAAACTCAGAGCGCGGACCCGACGCATCAGAATCTGTGAGCTGTCGGTTTTAAACCCGACGGCGTGTCCGTGTACGTGTCGTCGGGTGGGAAAGCCGACATCTCACTGATTCTGATGCGTCGGGTCCGCGCTTTGTGTTTACATCTTTGTGTGGAATCTGTTTACCTGCTCTCATTTACTGTTTTAGCTGTTTGGTGGTTGTTGAAAATGTTTTCTGAGCTTTAACCTGAGATTCTGACGTTTCTGGTAAAATACATTTATATTTAAAAATCGATTCAGGATTTTAATGAATCCATTGATTTTAATCGGAAAATCGATTATTGAAACCCACCCCTACTCTCAGTGCTCTTAATGGTACTAATGATGAGTATCCTGCAAAGATTTTTAACCAGACTGAAAGCTTTAAACACCCTGAGCTAGAGTCCGACCGATAGAGGATTCTTAGAAATATCGGCCAATTTCGTCAGAAAAACATTTCCTTAACATTTCTTTTACTTAAAAAATGTATTTATTTATTTACGCTTGGCCCGACCAGCAGATTGTTGTTTGGCATTCCAAAGACTTTTGTTGCCAACAGGGAAATTGTAGAGGGCCCTCTGGTGGGCAAACAGTGAGTGTGAGAAGTTACACTTCAACACTCAAGCTACCTAGCCTGACCTGTCTCCGCAATGTGATGTTTGTGTATTGTATGTACGGTCGGCAAGGTCTGTCATTTCGGTTGTGGGCAACTGCAGCTGGCAAATAAAGGCTATCTCATCTCATCTCATCTGTCGGACTTTATTTTTAGCTTGTGTGTGAGTGTGGTGTTATAAAACTGACAGTGACAGTATAAAGACTTACCAGATACCGTATGCTGTAATTCCTTTTTACAACTTCAGTAATCTCTGTTGCATCCACTAGGCTGCAGCGCCAAACACCCCTTCTGTAAGTCCAACCCATGCCAGAACGGAGGAACCTGCAGGGTGAGCTGGGAGACTTTCTCCTGTGACTGTCCCTTAGGATACGGTGGGAAGGACTGCAGCCACGGTAAGAGGCCGGGATTTTTCTCATTCTGTGGCCCTACAATAACTACACTAAACTTTGACGATGTTCATTTTATCCTACCACTCCAGCATAATTATTAGTAAGAAGCGAGACAGTTGCTGGTGTATTGAGCATTTTCAATCAGTGGCTGTGATTTTAATGTTTTATTTTTAAAAAATGATTTTCACAGGACTTTTTTGTTTTTGTCTGTAATTATACTAACACTTCTGAATTAGTTCACAGCTTACCCATGCTTAAATGCCCCAGATAACACCTTTTAACTTAATGTGGCTCAGCGAGCGTTGACCTGCGTAATATGAATGTACTGTCTTAAATAAAAATCGATGATGGAAAAACACAGTCCAACAGACAGAGCTAAGAATACATTTAGACTGTGAGACAGCTGACACTGGATATCTGGCTTTATTTTCTGTGTATAATTGAACCTTAATAAACCTTTAGAGATTTCCCTCTCATGAGTGGACATTCGCTAGCCAAGGTGGTTTCAAGACAAGTTTTCCTCATTTATTTTTACTGGCATGTCTTGATTGCGAGCACAGACGTCCAACTCTAAGGGGAAATAAAGCATCGAGATTCACTTGAGGGGGGAAAAAGGGGGAAAACAACATGGTGTTTATTGATCTCGGTGACAAATGTTCACAAGTTCTGGGACTTAGTTTGTACTTCAGAGACTGCAGTGTAACATATGTTTCATGATTTGTTTTTGGAAGCGTTTATACCTTTGATTGGTAATTTGACAACAGAAAGCAAACAACTGAGAAGCTGTTTGGGCATGAAATGCTTCAAAGATCACGACATACCCATACAGACATGGTCTCTTTGTCCTTAACCTCCAAACCAACAGTCCATTGATCTTAAATGTGCCTTAAAAAACAATCAATATAAAAGTGAACTACCACAAAAATTTTGCAGACTGACGGATAAGAACAGCAGTATCAAATTCAATAATTTTTATTTGCATTTTTTTCTCTTCGCCTCAGTGATGACACACGCACACCGCTTTCTGGGTAACAGCGCCCTCTGGTGGGACCTGAAGAATGACGTAACCATTTCCGCGCCATGGTACCTCGGCCTGGTGTTCAGAACCAGAGCCCGCGAGGGGACTTTGCTGCAGGCCCAGGCTGGCCAGTACATCAGCCTGGTGTTCCAGGTGGGCACCAACACATTTAAGATTTAAGAGGCAAAGCCGAGATGGTTAGTGCAGAAGGGATAGTGGATATATTGATGTTGAAGATAAAACTGCAGGGGATTGATGTAACGAAGGAGGGATGGGCTGAGATGGCTTGAGATAATCTGCTGTGGCGATCTTTACAGGGAGCAGCTAAAGGAGAAGAAGAAGTACTATTAGTGGAAATTCAGTGGTTTACATTTGAATAATAATAAAAGAGTCTACAACTGTTCCCACTTTTAAGTGACACCAGGCTCCATGGAGTCTGAAAACAGATCACATTTCTTAAATGTATTCATATCTGGTGTTGAAGGACAGTGTTATGTTTCATTCTCTGAAACACTGACTGGTGTATTCGTACATAAATGGTGTCCTTTCCTTTCACCAACCTTTCCACCATTGCCATAAACTCAAAAAGCTTTCAATGCATTTAGAACAAAAACAAAATGTGTTCTTGTTTGTATGCTTCAAGTTTCAGATGCTAAATCTAAAGAGCGTTTTCAATTGGGAGAATCTCAGTGGAAGCTGAGCCAAGACATCTGATTTCACGCTCCTACAAACAGTCGTAGTAGTGGATCGGGTTTTTTTCTCCCTCTCCCTCTTTTTCTTCTCTTTGTTTTTATTTTATTGTGATTTTAAAATTGTATTTATTCATTTATTCTTCTCGCTCTCATCAGGTAATCAATGGTCAGCTGGTTTTTTCGGTGACCCGCGGCTCCACCAGACCGGTGCGTTTGCGGTTGGATCAGGTTCAAGTGGCAGACGGCCGGTGGCACGACCTCCAGCTGGAGCTGCGAGACGTTCGCAGTGGCCGCGAGACTCGCTATGTCGCCACACTGCGGTTGGACTTTGGACTCTATCAGGTAGTGCAAATTATCGTCTAAATCTCAAAGCGTCTTTAATCCAACTTTAATGTCCAGCTATCGGGGAGCACACTTACACTAGAGGCACATATTACAGTCATTTTTTTTAAGGGGTGAAAATTAAAGTCCTTTAATAGCTTGAAAAAAAATCCTACAAGCATAGTTTAAATGAATAAGAAGGGGTTTTTTTTGTCATATCTGTTTTATGAAATCAATAAGGCTTAATTTGGCTTAACAATTAATTTTGTGACTGTGTTCAAATTAAAAGAGGCAGTTCTCTTTTTCCAGTTGTAATTCTCCATTTTGTCTGTTTGAAATCAGCAGCTCCTTGATGGACTACATTATTCAGTCTAATCACTAGAGAAGTACTTAATTGAAATTTTAAAGCATTTAATATGAATAGAGGCAAGATATCCTATTTAATTTCCTCTAATCCAGAGTGTCCCCATATGTACAGACGTCTCTCACTTCCTGCTTTGAGCCAAAGCGATGAAGGATGTATTTTAGGATGCTAAACATAAATAAATATATTAAATTATATCAATCTCTTGAATTAAGTAAAAATATTAGTTTATTGTAGGCTTGGCTGGTGAATTTTTGCATCAAAGAGAAAACCATCAATCAGACGACCCCCTTTAAGCAGCACTAGGCAACGGTGGGAAGGAAGAACTCCCTTTCAACAGGATGAAACCAGGCTCAGGGAAGGGCAGCCATCTGCTGCACCTAGCTTTGGGTGGGGTTGGGGTAATAAAGAACTCCTGAAGTCTCTGTTTTTGAAAGCAATGTTCTACAGGGCTAAATCTTTAGCTGATATTCTAATATCAGAGTGTAACTACAGTTCATTTTCAGTAATTTACCTTACATATCAGCCACCGGGATATATTTCGTACCACATGACAAAAGTCTTTTGAAAGTACCAAAATGTATTTCACAAACGTACAAGTAGATTTATAGTAAACTTTAAGTATATTTCATCAAAAGTAAACCTCGTTATCTTCCTATCTTTTTATTTCTTACTGCATTATTACTTCTCCTTCCTTCTGTTGTTTGCCTAACGATCCTTGACAGTGTTATACAACATCCTGCCTTTTTAAAACAAATACAAAGCCTATCTCAAAGAAACACACACAAATACACACATACACATAAATGTTTAGAACATATACAGGTTTTTCTATAATCCTGCAAAGCGTCAGACTCCCCAAGATGTGAGCTCCTAATCCTCCGTTTCACTAATCTCCGCTGGATTATTATGTCAGATTGTACCGTGTAATGTTTAGGTGCGTGCATGCAAGCGCTTGTACGACGTATGCGCCTGTACATATGTGGCAGTGACATGAGCGCAGAGAAGCATGCGCACAACCGCTGTCCGTATTATAATCAGCCTTGGCTCGGTTTAAGCAAACACAAACAGCCTTTGTCGTGTCGTGTCTGCCAGCACGTTATGTCTTTCATCTGTTCATTGCAGTTCACCAGGCTATTCTCCAAAGTGCACTGCGCAAATGGTGCAGAAAAACATTTCAAATATAAAATTATTAAACAATTAAACGGCAGTTGCCTTTGAAAGGGGTTTTGGCACGTGTGCAGCTGTTATCAGACACATCTCAGCTTCCATTTTAGCATCTTCCACTGCTGCTGAAACGGTGATGAATGTGGCTCATTGATTTTGCTTTCATGGTCCTCACAAGCCAAGTTGCCTGTCAACATTTCTTCACAATTCTGCCGGAGTTATCACTTGAGCATTGACCTTCTCCACAGTGATTGCATATTATGGTTTCTTCTGTTTAATGAAGCCAATCATTCAGTCGAATCCTTTTCACGCTCCTCTCCACCTCCCCTTCTATTTGACTGACACAAGCCTCATAATAACCTGGCGCTGCTCGCTGATATATCGGTAAATAAAAATATAGAGCTTTCTGGAAATCAATAGTTCTTCCAGGAAAAAAAACATCTTACCTTTTTCAGTTCATTTTGATGTAAACTCATAAAAGTAACAGGCCATCTTTTTGTTACATTTTAACTGATGGTCACTTGCTTGTAACTATTTTTTTTATTCTTCATAGCACTGAGTGTGTTTGGGGCTATTAATAATCATATTCTTTGCCTTTCCTGTCTCCATCTGTTCTCCCACCTCTTTCCTTCTTTCCCCATTAGGGAACAGTGATAGTGGGAAATGAGATTCATGGTTTGAAGGTGAAACATCTGCATGTTGGAGGAGTGCTCGGCTCTGGGGAGGTTCAGAACGGGATAAGAGGATGCATACAGGTAAAGGATGGAGTTTTTAACGCATACAGTGAAGACATAAAAATAAAAATGACACTGGGATAGGCCAGTGAATACGCTAATACAGCTGCTATTGTTTTTGTGTGTGGTGTTGAGGTAACGTGACCCTCGCTTTCTCTTCCTACAGGGCGTTCGATTGGGCGTGAGACCGGACGCCCCCGCTCTGCCGCGCCCGTCTAGAGCTGTCAAAGTGGAAACTGGCTGCAGTGTCGGTAATCCCTGCCTCTCGTCTCCCTGTCCAGCTCATAGCCGTTGTTCCGACCAATGGGAGAGGCACACCTGTTTATGTGAACCTGGTGAGTGAAGCAGATGGTGTGGGCTTTGTAGTTGAGCTTGAAGTGAAATATAGAAAGGTGAAATAACATGTAGTATGATGGGGGTCTCCAGTGATTAGCTATTTTTAAAGACAACTTTTTTGTTGAGGAAAAAAATAAAAAAAATTTTGACTTGTGATGTGAAACTGCAGTTATTGGCCTGATGGAAGCTGTTGGAATGTGTGGAGGTGTGTAAAAAAATTAATTTAATATAAGTGTTAGTGTGTTTTATAAACATATTTACAAGTTTTCATGCTACAGTCACACTATGGAAAACAGTGGCACGAGTGAAATTATTGTGATGATGTACAATGAATTGTGACCTCATTGCCTTTGAAGTGGTTGTTTTTAAGATGCTGTCACTTGCTGTTCAAAGTAACTTTGGTTAAAAAAAATGACGTGAGGTTTGGCAATTACATTCAATCTGTTTGTGATAACATGCTAGTTAACTGATAAATCATCAAAAAAGAAGTCTCTTGTTGCCTGTTATAAATCTGTTGCCATCCACATGTACACAAATTCACTACTCACATTCAAAGTCCAGCCAGAACCAGCCGTAGATTTTAAAAAGAAATTCAGAAATTCCTCCACAAATAGTGACGTAATAGCTACGAAAATGCTGATTTAACTGAAAAAGTATATAGTGGCTTGGCAACCTTACTTTCTTTATATAGGGATGTAATTAGAGCCAATTAGCAACCAGCTGAGGTTAGTCCTGTAATGCAAAGAGATGTGTTGCAGACAAGTTGCAGACAGATTGCAGGTGTGAATGTAAGGGGGGTGTGCTAGCCTCTGAGCCAGGCAGAATGGTCTACAGTTTTGAGCATTGTGGGTATTCAATTTAATATATCTGAGGTTTGAGAGTAAAAGGTTAAAGAAGCTGGCTTAGTGAGAAACAACATATGCGTAGGTGTCTCCCAATGTTGTAACTGGGTTAAACTGATATTTGGATTTGCATAATGAGTCTCCATCCACCTGAGACCAAGAGAAAGAGACCGACTGCAAGCTAACTTCCAAAAGCTCCTTAGTAAGGTGAACATAATGAGGTGGAATTAATGTGGAGGGAAAGAATATGATTAAACGAGAAAGAGAGGGGCGGAGAAGTAAAGAGACAGAGGAGAGAGAAAGAAAAGTGTATACTGTATAGAGAGATGCAGGAAAAAAAAAACAATAGAAAGATGAAAAATGCAGAGGAGGAACAAAGAGAGTGAAAATATTAATGATTAATGAACAGAAAAAGGCGGGTGACAGAAATAGCGTAAAAAAAATGGAAAAACACAAAGTTTGGAGGAAAGAAGGAAAAAAAAGAGGGCGAGAGAAAGTCAAATCAAACAGCCTGAAAACACTAGTGACAAGTCTGGGAATAAACGTACACAGGGATGCACTTAGATTTGAGAGAAAATTAACATGACAGCTGCACACATGAGAGAGAAGCAAGAAAGAAGAACAGCGTAAAGAGTGATATTCGATATTTATTCGGAGCTAGCAGTTAGCAGCAACAAAGTTGCATGCAACAGAAGCCCTTCAGCTCTAAAATTATTGATGTAATATGTAAGGCCAGATGAACGGGGGTGATTAAGAGAGATTATTTATATTAGGGGATAAGGGGGTGAAGATACAAAAGACTGGCTGTCAAGTCAGCAGAAGAAAAAACTATATTAAAGAGAAAAAAGTTGCCTATCCTTGTTTTTAGATTAGTCATCTTCCTTTGAAACTGCCTGAACATTCATTCATATTTTTTTCTGTCCATATAGGAAAAACTATACTCTTTGTTTTTGTCATAAATCTTAAAGATTTCTATCAGATTAAGAAGAACTTATGTAATGTAAAGCAAAAACCAGCAACAGAAACAGTTGACAGCAAGCAATTGCTGCAACCTCTAGTAAATACCACGAGTTGAAATTGGTCACAAAGAGGGTGGTGCCTAAAAAACCTCCATCTGATCACTTTGTTTGCTAGCATAGTATGTATGAAAAGTGCCATCTTGTCTGCAAGCATTCACCATTAACTCTTTCAGCTGTAGTGAAACTTGGAAAATGTGCAACGCAAACAGAGAATGGAAAACATTTGCCTTCAGCAAGCAAAAGTTGCGCGAATGATTACTGTTCCAGCCAACACATTTCAAAAGGCAATGGTTTCACTTAAGACAAAGATTCTTCTTTTATGGTTTGTGTTTCACTCATGCCTGAATGGTGGAGCTTTTGCAAATTTCACATAAACTGCAGCAATCACTCCCCTACAGGCCAGAGAATTACCATTTTTCCTCCTTGACTGGTGGTTGCCATATGGTTGTTGAATCTCTAGGCCTGTGAGACTGGGGCTTCATGCAGTTTGGGTTTGGGGGAGACACTGCAACAGACTGTTAGTTTGTCACATTACTAAATTGGAGAGATGGACATCCATCAGCCAGTTTTGAATCACTCGGAGAGGACACATGCAGCCAAACGGGGATCAGCCCCAATAGGCCAGCAGATTCAAACACAGGACTTTCTTGTTATAACGCAGCGCTAACAGTGCTGTTCTGTAGAAGTATAGGATATGATTAGATTGCCATTCTACTCTTTAAAAACACACGCACAAAATAGGTCACAGTTGTCTCATATCAGACTGATTTTGCTTTGTAAGGAAAAGCAGCAAGCTTGAAATGAGATTCATGAGATCGGTGGTATGTTGTGCTTTTTAGCCGAAGATGCCTGATTGCTAGGTCAGACTACCTCAGCACACAAGAAGAAACAAATAAATAAACATAGCAGCTTACACACTCCCAAGTCTGTAAAAAAAACATATAGAAAAGTACATCGGGTGCAACACTCCAAAGTCTTCTGCATAGACCGCTACCACAGCAGCTATGTTTAGAAGGCAGAAGGAGTTAATGAAAAGTTATCCAAGAAAGAAAAAGTGATGAAAATGCGCATGATGCTTGAGGGAGTAAAAGAGGAGTCAGTTTGTGACTATGTGGAGGATATAGTGAGACCGCCTCAGGCCTTGACAGCATGGTAGAGGAAGCAGAGAGGCACTGCTATCCCTGTAGCATCCTGCACCAGCCCGCAAGCTAATGCTAACACCTTGGCTTATTAACTTGGAGCATGCACTCACAACACACACACAGATGCCTTCACACTGAGACTCAGCCACACATATTGCCACACACACATACAGCATTTCCACAAACTTAATATGCGTGCACTTATTTACTGTACACACATGCGCTTTCATTATCATTACATTTCATCAGCACAATGAGCATTAAATATTGAGACTGTTATAGGATGAATGCCGCTTAGAGACAAATCAAAGTTTAATAACGGCAAAGAGAGAAAGAAGTAGACGCACACTCTGAATAATTCTCTTTCATGTGTGTGTTTGTGTGTTTTGCCCTGGTACTGAAGCTAGCTTAATGGGCCCAATGTAACTGACAGCACATCTGACCTGTAAAAGGCCTCCTAGAAGAAACACACCGCCTCTCTGTCAATCACACACACACTGAAAAGGGTTCTGCATGACGAAGCAAGGCGATATCTGCCTTCTCATCTCCTCACTGTCTGTGTGTGTGTGTGTGCGTTTGTGAGAAAGCATACAGTAGGTATGACTTTACTTGCGTGTTGCTGCCAGCTGCTTCAGACTAATTGGCCGCTGTGAAAAATGAGATCTGCTATGAAATATTGCAGCCATGTTGATTTATTTCCATTTGAGTTCTCGAGACCAAACACGATCATATGCAGAAAACACAATTGGAGAACGAGAACTCTTGTAACTGCTTTTACTGCAGTAGGGAGTCATTTGTCAGTGTTTTTGCCTTTTGTCAAGTTGTTAGAGACTGTAAACAAGTGCCAAATAAATATTTCTTTAAATGGAGTTTGACGGGGGAAGTACATTGTGTGAGGTTGTTGGTTTGGGCGTGGTGTGCAGCTGCAGTGTATTAAACCTTGTGCCTCTGGGAAAAGTGGTGGAGATGTATGAGCTTCGAGTTGTAGTTTCCTGTGTTCTAACCTGCAGTAGATGCCGCATCCTCAGGGTGCTGAATCAGGGTAAAGTTGCACTCTGTGAAAAATGACTCCTCAACTGGAAGTGTCATTTATTGATCAGATGTGATATCAAAATAAAAAACATACAAGTAGACCGCTGTTATATAACTATATGAATTGTGCACTGCATGTACTGTGTAGTGTGGACTTCTTTAATCAACAATATCTCTGAAATAATTGCAGCTCGGAGGAATAAAGTGTGTAATATCATGACACTCAGTAATGTCTGTAGGGGATACAATGTCACATGTAAAAGAACTTTAAAATAGCTTTACTGCATCAACTCTGGCATCAAATCAGCAGCAAAATCTGCAGCAAAGTATTTGCTTCAGCAGCAGAGCCAGAACAAGATAAAACAGGAAGTGATCCCTAAATTTTTTTAGGCCTATAGCAAATCACTATAGGAACTTTGATAACTTATAACTTATATATTTTGTTCTACAAATACATACAAAAACACATACATCCAAAGAAAGAGCAGAACGTTAGCTTTGTAAAATGGAATATTTCATTCATCATCATTCATCGTTAGTGTTAATTAGTCGATGACGCTCTCAAGAAAGTCAAGTCAAATAGTGGATTTCACTGTTAAAATAGGCGTTTGTGGGAAAAACAGGTATGGCAAAAGAGTTCTGCAGAAAGCTCTGATAGAAAAAGAGAAATTAATGACTTTAACAACTGTTCATTGATTTTTGTGGGATAGCTAGAGGGTTGGCCATTCGTCAGCGTGTGGTGTTCATGGCTTGGTCTTGATTCTTTCTTTTACCCAGCAGATATTTCTACATTGGAAAACTACTGGTAGTGATCTTCTCTAGATGTCTAATCATGGTTAAAAAATACTCAAATGAAAGTAAAGTAGAAGATGGTGGAGGTTGCGCTGAGCCAGTTGGAGGCCCTTGTTAAAGAGTGCCTCTCTGAATTAGACTAGAGAGAGTCTGTTTTGTTTTTAATCAATAAAGAGATAAAGAGTAGAATACAACAAGATTAAAAAAAGTTTCTTGAAAAGAAACAAACTCATTAGCAGTGAATCCAACTCTCGCACAAAGCTTCATGCTTTTGGGTCCACAACAGAAATGACTGAGCGAGTTGACTTGTTGTTTGGTTGATCCCAAGTTTCTTATGGTAACATCACGACCAGAGTGAGGATGACTGTAGCTTAACAGTGTCCTAATACTCGTCTGAGTACGTGGAGAACACATGCAGATGTCTGTTAACTATGTACCCGATATATTAGTTGTTTAAAAGAAACCCCAAAAGATAAATCCATTTCATTTCTTACTTGTTTTTAGCTGATCTATAGCTCTCACTTTCAAAGAGAAAGTATCACATGACCTCTATGGAAACGGCGCTGACATTCGCCTGGCTACGGTTCAGTTTTTGGCATTGTTCCACAGCCAGTTTGGATCAGAGAGATGACACTGGGGTTTCAATCGTGTTTGCTGGGTATTTGCTTGTCAACCTCTTGATGCTATGCAGCAGGGCACAGTGGGTTGCCTTTGCACAAAAAGTTCCTGCTAAAACATGTAACTGAAACAGCGAACTAAAAGTTCAGTGCATATTTGAATGAGTGCTTTCTTTCTTTCATCGTGAGCCACACAGTTACTGAACTCGGCGCTCAGTGTGAGCATTTTGTTTAGGAAATTTCGACACGCACAATCTTTCCACTGTCAGAGAAGACAGTTGGATACACAGAGGATGAGTGGACGGTTCGGTGAACAGATGACTCATTGGTCTTTCCCGATTGTAGTCATGTGGAGAAGTCAAGCTGATGCCGTGTTACAGGAAAGTCAGACGCGGAGCTGTGAGTAACGCTTAATGTGTGCAGCGCTCGAGAAGCACAACTTTTCAAACAAACTCCTGCGTCCTGACTGCGAAAGATGAAAAACGTATGCACACCACTCTTTGTTCTTCAGGCTCGAGCCTCTCCCTCGCTCTCGTGTTGTGTCGAGAAGGCCAGTGTCATTATAAGCGTCTGAAAACAGCCAAGGCCGTTGTCGTCTCCCTTTTTTCTGTTGCCATGGTGAAAGTGTAAAGATGTATAGGGCCGATAGGAGATGATTGAGTGTGCGTGCATGTGTGTGTCTGTGTGTTTAGGAGAAAGCAACAGACATGGAGAACAATAAAATTAAAGGTGGAGAATGGGGGGATCGTGTGAGACAGAAAATAGGTACAATGTTTTTGTGCATTTATTGTTAAAAGAAATTGTGAGATGAATAATTGGAAACTGAACAATGGCTGCAATTAGCTTCACTGTGTGAAGTGTGGAGATGAAGCTGGGTTAGTGTCTGTTTTTTTTAAAGTATATAGCATGTTTAGGTTTGATTATGTACAAAGGGCAGAAAAAGTTAGAAGGCGATGCATTTAGCAAAAAAGGATTCATTTGAATGCGAGTGTAAATGAATACTGAGTACTAGCAGAAGCCAAGGCCACATGCTTGAAAGCAAAGCGCCTTCTGTATTTTCTTTAGACCGACAAGTGAAAGCAGACCTTGCACATGTTTGTCTGCTTCACTGAGAGGAATGCAGACCTCAACAAGCTGCACGCGCACGTCAGCCAGTCTCCCTTCGATCTGCAGAGACGTCCTTCTGCTCTGTGCCGGTAAATTAAAAAGAGGGCCCGAAAGCCAAGCTGGCTCGAGACGCGAGGTGAAAGCAGAGATTTGATGATCAATCTGGTGTTCTGGGTAAAACATGATGAAAACAAGTTGTCTGTATTTGTGTTGTACAAGCAGTCAATCATGATGGAGTGGTGAGGACAAATTGTTTGACTCTCTGATGCTGTCAGATAAGAATTTAGGATTTCTAAAACCTTGGTTTATGACAGCCTCGGTTGTTTTTATTAGTAATTATCATGCCTATTGTGCCAAAGACCTTTAATTTCAACAGCAGCCATAAACAAATGCACAATAGGTCCACATACAATAAAGGCATGAGCCTGTGCTGCCTCGATAGACAGAAATAACATGATAATGCCTGGAGTTCTGTCTATTTGATAACCACAACCTAACTAAATGAAAATATATGTTAAGTAAATGAAACCTCTAATAATAAAATTGTCTTACTATATTAAAATATTGGAAAATTTCACTGTAGCTCCCCAGTTGAAGAGAAGAATCCCCCCGAGAAGGATTAAACCCCAGCTGTATCAGTTGGATTCATTATTAATTATTACAGTCAAATCTTAGTTTGATTTTTATTATTCATTAGAGTCTGTGGAATGTTTTATTTTAAATTCACTGCTTTTATTTCTGGCTTCACGTGAGTGTCGATTCTTTTGTCGTCGCAATATGTCCTGTAATATTTAAATCCCGCTATTAAAAACATTCTGTAATGACTAAATAACACAATTATGCTCTTTTTAATTTAAAAGGAGGTCTAGGTGAGAGGCCTTCACTGTTTGTGCTCAATACACTGCAAAATATGCATAAAGCGCTCAGCTTTAGTCATTAGATTAAAGAGGGGTTTTCATGCGCTGGCCTGTATTACCATATAAGAGGCGGGTGTGTTTTGTGGAGTGTCTCGGGATTGCATTGAAGTGTATGACGGCTTCGTTCCTCACGCTGCACACAAGTATACCTTGGGAGTGTGCGCGTGTACTGTTGAGTGGCTTGTTCAGCTGTGTTGGAGTGTACTGCTTTTGCATTTTATGTAGCGCATTTCTGTGCTGTTATGAAAAAGAGACGTTTACACTTTCTTTTCCAGTGACAAAATATTCTTTAAAATCAGTTTGCTCTTAGTTTTTCTACATGTGATTTGTTGTCCATAAGCGGCACAGATGTTCCTGTACTCTATCTCAGCTGTTTGGTTGTGCCTCAGTGCACACGCAAGGTTTACATATAATAAATATCCTGCATGTGTGGGATAGTCTTTGTGCACCTTGGCACAGTCTGCAGCTTGGGTCTGTGGTAGACTCCTGCCTCTATGCGTCTGGTGCTTAGGGCCTATTCTTGTGCTGCCTCGATCGGAGCATCTTTGTCGTCCTTTTAGCTGTCCTTTCCTGGCCACTGGTAAGATTTCTTGATGCCAGCCACTTCCTTTATTTGTCAGTAGTTCATCCCATTCAGGGACTTGGTCGTGTAGATTGCTGCTCTTTCTGTTCCTCACCGTCTGTCTTCGGCTGCCTGAGGCATTCTTGGAGCAGTTCTTCTAGCGAGTCTGATATATTCACAGATGCTCCGTGTTTCTTTCTGGATTGTGCCTCTGACACTCACTAATCCTCGTCCTCCACATTTCCACTGCTCATAGAGCCTCAGGGTGCTGGACTTCAGGTTGTGAGGAGTTTTTGTTTCTTCACATCAGTGGCATCTCTCTCCTCCTGTGGCTAGCTTGTAACTGCAGCTGGGTATCTGCTGAGCAGTAGGGTATTTGGAGGTATTTGGCTGTAGCTGACCTTTGTGCACCTTTATCATGGTTCCCCTTGGATTGTGGGATACCGAGGTGCATGTAGCTGTCCCATATATCTGCTGTTCCTCCTTCTGGTAGCTCCACCCATTCAGTCCAGGTGATCTTCTCTCTGTTTCTTACCATTTGGCCAAAATTACCAGAATTTACCAATTTATCCAGGCAAAATGGCATCTAGATGTCCTTGTTGTCGATCCCACTGAGGTGGATTGGTGAGTGTGAGGTGACTGATGGTCACTCCAGTCCTGAATTTGACTCTCTATTCACTCTTACTGATGAGCAGGCTTACGGGAATGAGGCCTAACCACAATAGCAGTGCAAAAAGTGGTATATATCCAACTAGTTGGTGACATGTATGCTATTGCACTGAGGTACCGGGCACCTCTTGGTGAGTTTGGATGTTGGCTTTCTGCTCATCCATAGTTCTCATATGTGCTACATATAACCTCTCATTGGGTCAGCATATGTGATACATAATAGCATCACTGCATCAGTGCATCATTGTCCATCCATGCTTTGTTCCAGTAGTCTACTTCTCATCAGTATGTCTTGGTTCCTTCATACCTGACATGCATATATATTAGAGTATTGCAAGTGGAATGTTTTCTTGATGCTACTGTTGTACTTGTTTTGAACTTGAAAAAAACAAAAAACAAAAAAAGAAGGAAGCTCTGTGTTCATGTTTCAGTAGATGACAGTGTGGAAATGCACGGTCGCAGCATGTTTCCAGTGGCTCGCCCAGCCGAAGTGTGCCAGGAGAATGACATTTGTGATAATCGCTGTTTGATGTTTGAGATGTTTACTTGCGAGCTGACAGGTTATTATGTGTGGTACACAGATGGAAGACACAGTGTCGTCCTGCATATTAAGGTCTCAGTGTTTGCTGTGTTCTGCTTTCATTTCATCAAATCACTTGGAAGGGAAGTTCTTTACACGCTAAAGTTGTCTTTATTTGTCTGTAGATGATTATCTTTTCCAAAATAAATCAGATTTTTAATGCTAACACTGGACATACTCAGTGTTAATGTTTAGGTGAAATGGAAATTTGCTTAAACTCACTTTAATATGCATAAAAAGTCTCCTGATAATGTTTCTTATAAGTTATTATAGCAAATAAATAAGGGTTAATCAGCCTACTTACTGACTACCTCCCTGTGTCCATACAGTTTAAAGGATGTGCCTGGTGCTCAGGTGGAGGATACACGTGCAGTGAATTTAATCAAGCATATTATTTAATGTAACCTGCAAAGCAAAAAAGAAAAAAAAATTAAGAAACAAGTTTTCTTATCCTGCTGAAGCTTTTCGACATCTCTCTTTGTGTCTCTCAGGTTATTATGGGAAAAGCTGCACTGACGCCTGTCATCTGAATCCATGTGAAAATGAGGCTCACTGCCACAGGAAGCCCACGTCTTCCCATGGATACATTTGTGACTGCGGAGACAACCACTACGGGCAATACTGCCAGCAAAGGTACACATTTAAACGCCCACACAACTGATGTAACATTTGAACTTCAGGTTACCTGTGAGGTGCCAGCACAGACTACAACTCTTTGTAGTCTCTAGCCCACTTAAGCTCTGTTCAGTTATGTGCGTGTCTTTGTAGCTTTAGTTCAGCCTTGTTGCCCCACATCTCCAGCGTCCCATGTAATCCACTGTGGGATGAGCGGAGTCTCAAGTCATAACACACACGCACACACACACACACACACACACTCAGAGGTTGTCTGTGGTTATGTTAAACTGTGTGAAGTAAGCGTGACCCTGACCTGACCTCGTGCCTCTTTCCTGCCTGTGAAATCCACACAGCTTAAGATTTATCTCATGAGCTGCTCATTGTGTGAGCTTTTGTCCCAGATGAACATCTTTGATCTGTTGTGTATGTTTTTCACAAAGACACACATTTTCACCTGCTGTTGAAATATTTGTGTACCAGTCTTTTTCTCCCATAATTTCCCCAGAATATCAACAACATCAAAGCCTTAAAAATAATATTGCCAATTCGTAAAGTTTGTCCGAGTTGTTTGAAACTTAAATCAACATCTAGATTGGATTTAAAATAATTTTTTTAAGCTGTCACCGTGCACTGAAGGATGATATCATCAGGAATGGATTGACATTTTATATTTTGGATTCTTTTATTTGCAGATTTATACCATTTTAAAGTTTATGTTTTTATGCCTCATCATAGCACCTTTAAAGTACTATTTATTTTAGCAAGTGAAATGACCAGGTGGGCTTGTTATATTTTATAGAGGACTGCTTCTTTCAATCCTCGCCACTTAGGGTGATGAAAACAGCTATTTGCCTCATGGTTTCCGCAAAGGTAAAACTTGCTGCTCTAGGTCTCTTAGTAGTGGTGCAAAACAATGTAACGTTGAAAGCATACATGTATTTCCTGGGTCATGAATGAGCCCAGCTTACCAATATCCATGTCACAACAATGAGCCAGTTTCTTTAAAAAGTTCAGACTAACCTCTCAAAATTAAAAGTTTTAGTTGTTTTAAAACAAACGTGAAAAATAATCTTAAATGACTTGCCAGTTTGAACACATTTCTCATTTAGGAAAGACCCCTACAAGGCATATATTCATCAAAGCACAGCTGGAGCAGCTTCCGCTTAAGGCCCCGTCTTTGTTTCTGTGCGCCCTGAGTTATGATCAGACAAAGTACTTTGCATTTACGCTGCCAAAAATACACAACAGGGAGAGTCAACCCTACAAATCACTCACATCTGAATTTTGCTCTCCGAGACTTTCCACAAGGTGCAATTAAGAGATGTGCACAACAGTCTGCATTAACTGCGAGAAGCACTCATCTCCTCAGTGAACCATTAGACGCTAGACATTAGAGACCAGGAGGAAAGCACATTAACTGAGATGTGAGCAAATGAGAAGTGTAGTGAACATAAAAAAAAAGTTTTTTTTTATGGAGTTGAAATTCAGTTGCAGTTTAATAGTTTTAGAAAACAGGTTTTAAAACAAATGAAGGAACTTAATAATTATTTTAAATGGGCGAAGAAGGCTTTCCTGTTTAATATGCAGCTGTTCAAAGTGTGGCTGTGCCAGCGAAAGGAAGTCTAACACACATATTGTAAACATTATTGTTAAAAGCCAGTCTATACATTGTGTGTAATTATATCTCTTTTCTGTGACTCAGCAAAAGTGCAAATTCTTTTAATGTTTGTACATCTACCTCCACATGTCAGTATTAATATTTCCTCCCAGTTCGATCCGTACCTTTGCTTCCTTCATTTCACACTTTTTTCTTTCATCCCTTTGTTCCCACCAATTATTTGGAAATCAGAGGGAACGTTGCATCCTTTGAAGAGCGATTAAAAGTTTTTGACAGGCTGTGTTGCTCAGTTGGTGTTTTTCTCTTTTATCTGATCTATCTTGTGTTAATGACTCTGTGTTTGTGTGTGCGTGTAGGATTGATCATCAGTGTCCCAGGGGTTGGTGGGGATCTCCAACCTGTGGACCGTGCCACTGTGACACCAATAAAGGCTTCGATCCTGACTGTAACAAGACCAGCGGACAGTGTCAGTGCAAGGTAACCAGGAGACACACACAAAGTGCACACACCGATGTTGAGAAAGGTAGTAGAAATACTTTATTTTCTTTCTGGGTGTGTTGGTTTCCTCTGGATATTCCTACCACAGTCCCAAAGCTAGATAAGGTGTTAAGTATTTAAATGAATGGATGGGCAGTGTTTGGAGCTGCCTATAAAGTAATTACAACCCTTTTGGTACAAAGCCAAATATTTCAATTTGTCATGTTTAAAATTTGTACTGTTTCGATTAAAAATACCAAATTAGTAAATTGATCATTTACACTTCCAATCACCCAGTAAACACCTCCCAGGTGTATAGACAACGGTAACCACAATATGATGATCACCCATCCGTAAATGCACGTGTGTATTGATATGCTGGTGTGTAGCTGCTATATTGTATCCTGTTTTTTCAAGGCTTTAATCCTGAAGATAATCTTTAATCTGTGTGGTTTTCCCTAAATCCACACCTCGTAGCTACATGAAGCACACATGATCACAGATGAGGGTCCAAGGGTTAAATCGGGAGGTGTTACTGAACAATCTCTGTATTGAATTCCAGCTGGCAAGTAGTGTGTAGGTGGGATAAACAGTGAGTGTGTCGGAAATGTGGTGCCTTTTCTCTATAGCTGATCACCGTGTTGATTTGACCCCAGACAAAGTAGTTCACAACAATTTAGATTTAATTTGTTTTTTTTATTCTTCTCATTGTTGTGCAAAAAAAAACAATGCTTTCATTAGCCTACGTACCAATCATGTTGAGGCAAGTATTACAAGTGACATTTTAAAGTAAGGTTTAAAATGACATCTTAATAGATTTATCTTTCTATACTTTAACAGTTATTTTGGCAAGTCCTTCAGAATTACATTACATACACTGGTGATGCTGCACCATCATCCTATAACCTGGTATTATTCTTGATCTTACTGCAGAGTTAGGTTCCTATTCACATAGGCATAGACACTGGCTGGCAATCTGCCTGGCAACCACCAGTTGCTTGGGAAAAATGTATAATTCCCAACCAGATGCAAGTGGTTGTTGCATGTAGCTGGCAGATGCATTGAAAACAGCTACTAAAAATGCAGTGACACAGGACTGGTGAGTGATCAGCTCGTAGTCTGTTGGGAAGATGCCAACTTGTCTGCAACTACTTGCTAAGCTGTGAAGAGTGCAATGCAAACAGAAATTCGAGAATGTTTCCCTTGAAAGTAAAAGTTGTGTCTTTTGAATTGTGCTTGTTTCAGAGCTAAAGAGCAAACTTTTGCTTTAAAGGTGAACATTCGCACTTCCAAGTTCCACCTCTGCTCGATGGTAAACAGACAGTTCGGTGTCTTCCAGACTTGGAAGACAACAGACAACTTTGGCAATCTGCCAGCGATCAAAGCAATCACAAGAAAGTTTTTGTGCTGTAAAAACAACCTGCAACAAACACTTGGCACAATTTGTTTCTGTTGACCAGAGAGCCTAGGTGGGTCGCCGACCGGTCTCTAGGACCGTGTGTCTGAGGCGTCAATATTTTCAAGCTGAGCAAACAAAATTTTCTTTCTCTTATACATGCGTCCTTTTCTGATTTACTGTATAAATCTCACAGTCATGCACACTGATTTAATTTTGACATGTTAATAATTTGTATGTCTGAGACTGATGTGTCCATGCATGTGTATATTCAGGAGTTCCACTTCCGTCCGCGAAACTCGGACACCTGCCTGCCGTGCGACTGCTACCCAGTGGGGTCGTTCTCCCGGGCATGCGACCCAGAGTCAGGACAGTGTCAGTGCAGACCTGGCGTTATTGGTCGCCAGTGCAACTCATGCGACAACCCTTTTGCTGAGGTCACAAACTCAGGCTGTGAAGGTGAGAAAAAGGAGCAAGTCAACTGAGTTTGTAATTTGTTTTTGTTCATCTTTGTTCATCAGAAAATAAAAAGCAGCGAGCTCCAGCGGGGGGCTTTGAATTGTGTGTGCTTTTATTTTCATATTTCAGACTTGGGAAAATTATGCATGTCACTGTTGCCTGTTGAGATTACTCCTGTTTACACAACAGGGGGCTACATCATTCATTCATTCATCTGCTGATGTGAAGCTATGTATCACATCTAAGGTGTCACTGCTTCTGGGTGAAAAGAAAATAAATAAAAAACTTCAGTAATTCTAAAAACTCTACCTGACGGCAATATTTAGCGTAAGGAATTAAATCACTTGTAGAAAACGATTTGTTCTTAAAGCTGCTTTATGTTAAAAGTGTGTCACTGTCACAGCTCCATTGATAAAATAGAACCAAGTAAATGAAAAAATCAGCTGTTTTGGTTCTGAGTTGGATTTAGTATTAAACGTTTTCTGTGAAGTCATAGTTCCCAAAAGTTGTCAAAACAATTTCAAACTACAGATAAGTTGAAACAAGGTGTATATTTTTTAAGATGGGTTCAAAAGCCTTCAAACTAAATTATCTGTAGAGACAAAGACACGTGAATGACAATAATATGCCTCTTCGGAGCTTTTACCCTATTTACCTTCCGTTGTGTAATCACAGATTCCCATTTCTCCACCGTTCTGTCTTTTTAAAAATGGTCATGTTTGTCAAGCCTCTGCCTGAGCCCAGAGACACAAAGAAACTGTTAATTATAGTCATCGTCTATTTAACAGCTTCCAGTTCATTCTCTCTCTTTTTTCACTGTTCTGTGCAGCTTTGTCAGTTCCAGCGTCTCCACTTATGATTACTTCTTTTAGTGAGACGCTGCTGTTTTATTCTCTCACAATTATTTTCATTTTCTTCTCCACAAGTCAAAAGAAAAACTTTTAAAAAAAATATTTATTTACATCGTGAGTCATATTTTGTGGTGATTTTAAATGGAAAAGGTTGTTGAGCTGATAAGGATTTTAATTGGTGTTCTCTCCTCTGCAGTCATTTATGATGGTTGTCCAAAGACCATTACTCAGGGGATCTGGTGGCCACGTACCAAGTTCAACCTGCCTGCCGCGGTGCCCTGCCCCAAAGGCTCTGTCGGTCCGTACGCAGTAACACAAGTGCATTCAAACACATTGATTATTCATGCCAAGTCCTTGTGAGGAGACATTTAAAAACATTCATGTTTCTCCTCTTTGCAGGTGCTGCCATTAGACACTGTGATGTGGAGAGAGGCTGGTTGGAGCCGGACCTTTACAACTGCACCTCACCTCCGTTTGTGGAGCTCAGTGCTGCAGTAAGTAGACCGTTAATGATAGTAACACAATTCATAACTAATTCACTTTTTAACTACAATGATTAAAAGTTAGTTCTAAACATCTACAGTCAAAATTTCTACTGCAGGAATATTTCAGGTTTAATTTTATTTATTTATTTTTAAACAGGAACCCTTATTTTTAAAATGAAAGCTGGAACGCTTTCTCAGCGATTGCCAATTAAATTCCTGTCTTGAAGTAATTCTTCAGTTTGTAAATTATTCAAGGACAGATTTGCCTGTTGGACAGACAGCTGAAATGCTCATGCATGCAAATATGTCATCTGGCAATAAATCTCTTCATTCATTCAATAAATATTTATCCTGCGTCTGGATATTTGTGTAGCTCGATTCCCTGGAGCGCAACGAGACTGAGCTGAACACCATCATGGAGAAGAAGCTTGCCCACCAGCTCCGTGATGTAACCGAGGCTACCACCCGGCTCTATGGCAATGACCTGCAGATAGCTGAGCGGCTGCTGTCACGCCTCCTTACATTTGAGACCCAGCAGACCGGCTTCGGACTCACCGCCACCCAGGACGCGTACTTCAACGAGGTAAAAATGACATATTTTTGGAAATTCCTTCATACCGTCCTGTTTGAGTCTTAACAAAGACACACTCTGCTTGGGCCTTCGTAGTGTAAACTGACGTATCAGTACTTGGGGAGGAGAGATGTGATGAGGAGGCAGGTGTTATGAAAAAAGGAAGACATCTTACATTAACGGAGGCTGTTTACTGGTTCTTGATTCATGCTTTCTGATCTAATTTAAAGTGACGTCATGGAAAAAGTGCTCACACAAACGACAGAAACAATACAGCAAACATCGTCAGGTATATCATGCTGTTTAAAAGACAGATGAAGTGCAAGTTTTGAAAGGTTGTTGGACGAATCTAGTAGATGACGAGGTGTAAAAGCAAGGGTTTTTTATGTGTCCAATAACTACTGTAAATTTGTGTTTATTAAATACTCGTGAATATCATGAGAAATGCAATAATAATATCTGCTCTTTTGGTGCAAAATTAAACTACAATAAAACATTCAGTTCTGAGTTAAAATCTGGAATGATGCAGACTTTGTGTTACTATACTATTGCCGCTAGCAACTACAAATCTGCACAGAATCTCCCAGAGGACATAAAATAGCTGCTGTTGTTTAAAACTCTAGGTATGATTGATACACTGTACCATTATAGGGTACAGATCCGGTGACTAGATATTACAACGAGATGTCTTTCCTCAGAAATTGGAAGTAATGTTGCTATGGCGATGCGGCGACAGTAACTCGTGAAATATTGCAGCGCGTCATCTCCGCATATTAACTGACAGGATCTCGTTTTACCTGATACCGATGCCTTCAGCTGAGGATGCACCAGCTGACAGGCGATCATTTAAAAATTGTCGGCATTCTGGCATAAAGAGACATCTCTGTTTTATTTTGCCATAAATATTTAGGCTTATATATCAAACTCAGCTGACAAGGAATGAGCTGCTCCCGTTCCATACATCACGAGTAAGTGGCTGAAGAATCCAGGAATGCAGGACCCCCTGCTAGCTTCAGCCCTCCAAACTGCTGGCTGACATGAAACTGACAGCTCACTCGTTTATAATACTTTACTGCGATAGTTACACTTATTGTCATTCATGAGGTGAATTTAAATTGTGATTCCGGCCGGAAAGTTTTCTCTCCACGTCACTCAAACGGTTGTAATAGTCGTAAAGTATAATGTGGGATTTCTGTTAGAAACAAGCGTTTTTTCTCATGGTTATTAATGGAAACCTCATGACATTTTCCCCTCTTATGTCTTTAACTGATGAGTTGGCTCCAGCTTTTTAATGTTTCAGCCAGGGTGTGATTTATTCACTTTAATTAGGGACCTTAGTGGGCAATAAAAAGATGTATCTCTCTCCAGTACAGTATCCGCAGCTGACGCTGGGATGCGATTCATAATTCATGCTAACAGGGAGGATTTTTAGCCCCCCGATGGTAAATGTGAGCAATAGAAAGTGAGTGGTGGTGTTTTATTCTCCCATAGTCTGAGCGCAAAATGTCACTTGTCCCTGTTTAGATGCTAAAGTTCCCTAATGCACCCCCCCCCCCCAAG
>VUQR01018152.1:11209-48064 GCA_015108515.1 Hemichromis elongatus | reverse complement strand
CCCCCCCCCCCCCAAGTGTTTTCCCACTGACATTTGCTTTGTTACTCCATTGATTCTGCATAACACGCTTGAACTAGTCCTAGTTTAAGGTGCGGTTTTTCTGTTACATCTTAGCCACAAATCTGGTGGCTAGGAGACAGAAAGTGCCCGGCAACACACTGGAGTAAGGCTTCATAATCAAATCACGTTTCTTTCTTTTTATAAAATCATCTTAAAACTGTGTATGTGAATTTGTTGTGGCATTCAAAAGGTGTCTTAGCAAACACAGTCCACACACACACACACACACACACATGCACACACAGAGACAGTTGCTATGGTAACTCAGGGGCAGCATTAATGATGTCCTAGAGTGAGTGAAAACAAAAACCTTTTCCTGCCGGTCCTTTCATTTAACCTGACAGTAAATCAGAAACACGGCCATTAGGGCTTCGCGATTGGTTACCAGGTTTGTAGTGTCACAAAGCCGCCTTATGGTGTGTTGCCACATTAGAACATCAATGGACGTCGTCAGCCCTGGCTCACCTGACTTGAAACCTCGGTTTCTGACTGTACAACAGTTGTGCTGCCTGCGTCTGGAGTTAATGAGGTAGCTTCTGGTTTATTATGGTATCACTATAGGGAAGCTACAGGCTGCCCTTTTTTTTTCTTCTCAACAATAAAAAATTTATATCTGATAACACTTGAAACATCATTTTAAACAACAGCAGCTATTAGGCCAAGATGAACAGGTAATGCTGAACACGGTTTCTATAGTAACCCAGCGGCGGTAATAGAGCCCCGTGGCTTCAGGAGAAATGAAGGAAAGCGGGGAGGAAAGTAGAGTTTTCACATCAGGTATGTAGCAGTGAACGAAAGAAGATGAAAACCTTTCATGTTCAAGCTGTGATCAGATCCATCTGAATGCTGCTGTACTGATAGGAGACAGCTCGGGCTCACATTTTGTCAAGTACGTGACAGCGCAGCGACAGGATCTTTAAAATGTATTTGTAGTTTTTCGTAAATCAAGCAAAAGAAGTGCCGAAGAGCTGAATTGAAAAAGACAATTTTTCAAAATTGCATGTTGCAAAAAAAAAAGTAGTCCCTCTTTCTCTGTGTGTGGCAAGAATGATTTGTTAACCCATCATCCACGCTGCCTTTGTGAATCTCTTTCTTGATTCCCGTCATCTTCGGCCTCTATTCTATTTCATTCTCCTCCCCCCCTTCACCTTCTTTCTTTTTAATAAAGTTTATACGGGCTCTTGCGGCACGCTCGGGTGTTGAGCTCAAGAGCTGCCAATTTTCCCTTTTCAATCTTCCAATTTTCAATTTTCCAGTTTTCTCTAAGTGCAGATGGAGGTTTAACTGTTTTCTAAGCAAGCATTTTCATTCAGAGGATAATTTATTCATAGCAGTCAGAATCTCTCGCTACACGTGCTGAAACACTAACTGTACAGAGGTCATCTTCAAAAGTAGTTGTAGTCACATACAGGCCTCGATAATCTCTAAAGCACAATGAAAGGAAGAAGGAAGCACAAAAAAAAAACGAGAACGATCCCTTTCTTTATGAAACCGTCGCATTGTTCATCTTGTCCTTTCTCCCACCTCGAACAATCCTTTTCTTTACTCCATTTTTCCATCTCATCACAACTTTCCACCTCCCTACCTCGGTGCCTTCTGCCTCTGAATTCTCATCTCTCTTATTCTCTCTTTTTTCTCCTATTTTCACTCACTCACACACAAATTCTCTTCTTGAATCTTTCTTCCTCTCCCCCCAAAAATTCACTGCATTCTTTCTTTGCTGCACTGCATTCACTTTGCCTTGTTTGCCTGATGGTGTGTCATATGTTATTTTTTTCCTTTCTTTTCTCCCCAGAGCAATATATTACACTGCAGCACTTTATTAGGTCTGACTGCAAGGGATCCTCCCTCTCTCTCTCACTTTTCCACTGATATTTCTCTTTGTTCAGCCCTTCTTGCAAGGCTGTGCAGTCCAGACTAATCTCTAAGAGGCCTCCATCCATAGTCACCAATTTTCCTTTAAAAAGCAGTGACATGGGAGCACTGACAGTAGTGAAGCTTGTTCTAATTGGGGTCAGGACTTAGCTTGGATTTTTTTTACCACGGTTGTGCTCAAAGCGGCCAGACAAACGGCGTGACGATGCAGCGTATTTCTCATCTGCTCAACCAGAACCAGATTCTCGTGTTCTGACCTTTTATTCCTCGTTTTTCTCCCTCTGTTAAACTGTATTGTCTGAATGGTCTCCCTGTGTGCCTTTGCCATCTCTTATTTCCTCTGTCTTTTGTCTTTCCTTCACAAATTTGTGGTTTACATCATTATGCAGTTAAATTTGAAATTGTGTTTCATTATTTATCTTTAAAAAACCCAACCACATAAAAAACGAAGACAGCGCTACCGACACAAGGACACCTTTATAGATTTATGCCTCAGGTTTTCACACAGTCAGCTTGGCTAAAACTAAACGTTATCCCACCTGTGTACTATTTTTAATGTAAATGCTTTTTTTATTGTAAAAACTTAAATTAGTTTCCTTTATATAACATGTGTAATTTTCATCAGTATTAATTTTTGGTGTCACTATAACAATAATTTTGTAGGAATAGGCTATAAATAATTTTTAAAAATACAGAAAATATACATTATTTATTTAGAAAGAAGAAAACATTATACTGGTTGTTATAACCCGACCACACACACTCAAAAAAATCTTTTTGGCCATAAAATTGAAGCCATAATTTTGGGTAAAATGCAATATATTAAATACAAAATCTATTAATTCAAATAATTATTCATTAATGAAAAGATGTTTGGTTACAAATTGATTGAATACCAATCAAATTTCATTAATGTTACTGTTTCACATTGTAATTATGATAAAATAAAAAAAACAAAATTAAAAAAAATACTTCAAGTCAGCATCTTGGGCATACCCAGGACATGCTGAGCGATTACATCCTCTGGTTGGCCTGGGAAAGCCTCGGTGTTCCCCTGGATAAGTGGAAGAAAATGGATGGATTGATGCAATTTGGGCATTTTGAGTGCCGTCTCAGTGGGCTTCGAGTAGTATGTATTCCAGTCATATTCAAACCAACATAATCTTTTTCTCAGTCTCAGAACTACTCCCATATAATAGAAGTCATCAGAGGATTCAGTGTTGTTGGCAGAAAACATCGTAGCTGTTTTTTTTCTGTCCACAGTTCATCTTTTATTTGAGTCTTTAACCAGTGTTTGAGCAGCTGTCTGCCTCCGTGTGGGACGAAAGAAATTAAATATATATATTTTGTCATCCTTTTGTCTCATTATCATCCACAGTCTCAGACAGATAATATTTAACATTTTTTAACAGTTGTTATTAACCGTAAAGCCCGTGTGGTCACTGTCCTCTGAGACAATGCACCGAAGCACCTCCTAAGGCTCTTTTTCTGTTTTTATTTCTGCTTTTACTAATTCTTTATCCTTCCGCTACTGCCAGAACATCCTGCGAGGCTGTAGTGTGCTGTTGGGTCCGAGCACCTCTGGGCTTTGGCGTGCTCTTGCTCAGAGTCAGAATCACATCCTAGGCGGCGGTCCGGGAGCGCTGACGGAGCTGATGGAGCAGTACGCCAAGAATCTGGCTCAGAACATGAAACTCACCTACCTCAACCCCGTGGCGCTGGTTGCTCCCAACATCGGTGAGTTTGGACTGCAAATGTAGACATGCAGACACAATACAATAATTAATCACCAATCAAACCCAAAATTAAACGAGACAGTAATGAAATCTCAATCTTTGCAAATGATATGCTTCGGTTTTCTCACAATACTGTAAATCGCTGCTGTGAAATCAGCGATAATGAGTCATTGTAAAGCATGGGGATGAACAGCAGTAATGCGAGTGATGATGATGGCACAGCCAGAATGTTGGCAGCACCACAGAGAGATGGATTTCACACTCCCACTCAGACAGCAGCTAATGCTTCCATGACATGCACAAACCCCCCTCCTGAAGTGCCGCAGCACCGGCCAACATACATCTTTTAGGTATACAGATGCCAAACAGACACATGCATCTCTCTCACACACACACACACGCTGGCGTTTAACATCAGTGGACATGCAAGGCTCCTAAGAGTCAAGGTTATTAAAGTTTCATTTAGTTTCTGCCATCCCTTCACTTGTGTGTTTTGCTCTTATCCGCATTTTTCTGTCACTTTCACAGTGTCAAGAAATGCTGTTAGATAATCTGCACCGCTTACAACAAGATGAGGTGTTGAAGTAGCAACAGCAGCAGCAGCTTTGGCAGGGATCAAGCCAGTGACAATGAATTTCACACTCGGTTAATGCTCTTAACTGCACACGCTGATTGAATCCCTTCAAAAATACTTTACACCCAAAAACTCATCAAAGTTTCCAGCTGCTGAATTCTGCCTCAGCAGCTACTTCTGGTGTAGTTTTGGTCACAAAGTCACTGTAATCTCCTCATGACGTGCCTTTGTTGACTAACATTGACTTACCACTTTTGCTTCTTTATGTTTGTGAATCTTTTTGTTAGTTATACCTGCGTTTGCTCTTGGATTCTTACAAAATCCAGTTATTTAACTCTGAATCAAAGCCAAAGCGACAAGCACAGAGCAGCAGTGAAAGCAAAACTAACGAGAAACATGACTGACGCAAATTTTTCACTCGAGCAAACACACAAACATGCGGCTGATGCTCCAAGCTAAATGGGTAAAAATGAACGTGGTCGAACTTCATGCACTGTCAGCCTTCGGTTAATTTCGATTTTTGCTGCAGCTGATGATGATGCTGTCAATAAAACCACATATTTGCCATTTCTTAAATTTGATTTAACAAATAAACCACTTTACATCAACATTGTCAGATAAACTCAATAGATTGTGTGTGTTTGTACATTTTTATGTTCTCTCTCTACCTAATGATTCAGTAATCCACAGGGAAAAAAAGATTTTTTAATGACACAGCTAAGAATGATATTTGTTGTGTGACTGAATCAAAGATGAAAACTAACTAAACTTAAATAAAGCTGACAAATCGAGTAGCGGTATGAGCTGTCTGGTATTACTTTTACTGTCTCAAGGTCATACATGGCACGCAAGCTGCTTTGATGCTGCATGATTATGGCTAAAATGATCATCACAGTCATTTTGTCCAGTTTTTCAGTGAATAATCAGAACACTGGTTCAGCATCTTTACATCTCTATAAATCTCTGCACAGAAACAAAATTATTCCTCCTCATTCGCTTAATTTAAGCGCAGCACTTTGAAAAAAAAGAAGTATTATTTTTTTTAAAAACTGTACCAAAACACAAAATTAAATCAAGAGGTCACATTCCTCTAAATCTCTTTAAACTAGCCATTGCAGACAAATAAGAGTTTGTTCATATACAGTGTTCATTGTACCAGCATTATGGATGTAAATAAAACTCATAGCATACAGGTTTATATATTTATTAGGGAAAGGTTAACGTATCTTCTAACCAGTGTGTTGACAATTTTCTTGAAGCCTTCTCGACTCCTACCGTCTTTGGCCGAACAGAATGCGACCGTGTTGGTGATGGTCTGTGTGAGCTGGATCGATGCGCTAACGTGCTGCACAGGCTCGCTTTTATGGATGTATGAGCTGATGCTGAATGAGTCATGTCAGCAACCATTGCCTTGTTTTCTTTGTCCTGCATTCATCATGCTGTAGTTTGTGGTGTGCTTTCAGGTGGTTAAATGTTGTTGACATTTGGATTTTATTGTAGATCTGCCTTTTAATGTAGTGTTACTCATGGGTGTAGGGAACCGCTGTGATTGACACATATAGACGCGGTAATTTAAATGGGTGCTTGATTTGCTTTTGCTTTGTATTTTAATTGCAGAAGCTGTGTTAGATGGTCATATAAAATATGTCCAAAGTTTGAAATAATGAGGTCAGCATATGTAAAAGTAACCCATCAGGCTTTTGATTCTTGTAATTGCCTGGATTCAAATTTTTTCCTGCTGACATCACTTCAGCACATTGCTTTATTTGGTGATCTAAAATAGAGAAGCTGGGCTTAAGCACTAGGTTTCACTGATCAGAATAAAAAAACTGCCAAATTGTTTAATAAAGTGCAAACTTCAGTCAGTTAGCTTAGTGTGGGAGAATATTGTCGATATAGTTTTTGTGTTTTGAGAAACATCATGATTTCGGGGTTAGTTTCAGGTCATTACTGAGTGTGGGGTTTCTTTCATTATTGTTCTTGTAATTGTATGTAAACTGGACAGGTTTAAAATCAGATGCATTATTTTGTACACAACGGTGACACGTTTTTAAGTGGTTTTGCAGAGCACAGTGTGTTCAATTCTGCTCCGGTTAATCAGCCAGGGCAAAAAGTCGTATGCAGTGTTGGTGTTGTTACTCAGAAAAAGGATTCATTTGGTTAAAAGTAATGCAGTATCTTACCTAATTATTTACCAGAGAGCGTAATAAGTTACACTATTCATTACATTATGCACATTACTTTTTCCTACACAAAGAAAAGGTAAAAAACAACTCAAAGAGACTCTCAAAATGATCACCAGAGTGAAACATGAGCAGGTGTAAACGGAGGCTGCAAGCCTGACTGCCCATCACTGTCTTTGTTATGTGTTAACAAACAGGCTCTGGCTGCTGTAGTGGGGTCAGCATGCACTCAGCTGTATAATCAGTTTGGGTTCCTAGCTAGGTTTGTGTTAGCATGCTCTCTGTGTTGATACTTGCAAAAAGCTGAAGTTCTGTAGGCAGTGATTTGCAGTTGTTCCTCTCTTCGATGCAATTTGTACTTTACCATCAGACTCTTGTCCTTTTGTGCAATAAAAAATTGCATATCTCCAATGTCCACACGAACAATTGGACAGGAAAAGAAAACATGTTTTTTTGAGGAGTTTTTTTTTCTGTCCACAGCAATGCATTACATTACTGTGGTACTGAAAAATCAAATACAATTACAGTAACATGTTTCTTTGCAACATGTTACACCTAAAATGTGGTGAAATAGGGACCAGTGACATTGGTTTGCTGTGATTGTGACAGGTTGTCTTGTAGAGGATGCAACAATAAGCCTAGCTTAAAATAGGGAGAAGGACTTTCAAAATCAGAAAGCAAATGTATCACCACTGCTCTCTCTAGTTTAAGATACATGTTATTTTAACCAGTCATGTTATGCTAATGTATCAACATAATTACCCTGCCTTTAATATTTTCTTTTTCTATATTGACCAATATCTGTGGGAATGATTTCATCCAAAAATGCGTTTATATGTGTCTGTTGCTGCATGTTGGTTCATCAGTCATGAACTTGGACCGCGTGGAGAACCACACCCATGTACGGCGGCGTTTCCCACGCTACCACACCACCATGTTTCGTGGTCAGGCTTTGTGGGATCCCTATACTCATGTGATACTGCCCCCTGCTGCCCTGGTGCCACAACGGCAGCGGCTGCATAACTGGAAGGAGAAGGAGCGGACGGAAAAAGAACGTAAGAACAGACACAATAAAAATCTTCACAGTGTTTCAGGTTGAAGCCAAAAAAATATATTCTCACTCAAACGTTTCAGTTTCAGCCTCAGATCCTCAAAACACAGTTTCGGCGCCTGTCAGTATCTCGGCCAATCAGACAGGAGAATACACCGCAGCAAAACGTACTGCTTCGTTGCCTGAGCCGCCCATAACCATCGTGATCATGCTCATCTACCGAAGTCTGGGTGCTGCCCTCCCTCCCAAGTACCACACAGACAGACGAGGAGTGAGGTGGGACCCTGAAACACACAGAAAACGAAAGAAAATCTCATTACTGCAACTCCAGAAATCTCTGATGATTTAAACGCATGTCTCTTTGATTTGGTCCTAATCAGACTACCAAAATTGCTTTTAAATGACATGAGCATCACATCATTAAATAGGGATCATTATCTTCAATTCTAGCAACAACATGTCGGGAATTTATATATACATATATAAACAAAAGATCCAATCATTATAATTTATGCTTTTGATTATTTGATCTCCAAAAGTGGGAAAAAAAGGTTGAAAAAGATCCATCACTGCAGCCCAAACTCACATCTTCAGGTTGTATGCGCAACCATGAAAGACACACATGAAACATGCAACATGGTATCAGATCTTTGCAAGTAGGACATGTTTAGCATCTTTGCTTAATAAATGATTAAAAGATGTTGTAGCTAATTGAATTCATAGTCATATGAGTAACACTGGTAGGTCAGCAGAGTATCTGCATCAGGACTAATTCCAGCGTTCTTTTCCCGGTTTTAATCATCCTGCTTTTAGTTTGTTATCTCTTTTCTTCCCTTTTGCTGTCCCCCACTTCTCCTCTGGGCCTAATTACCGAGTAACAAGCTGTCCACTTTTCAGTTGGTGTCAATAATCAGTTATTTGTGTCTTATCTGGTTTACAAAACACACTCCTCTTTCTCTCGGTTTGTCTCTTTTATTTGTTACTGTTTCTCTGCCTTTTTTAGCATCCTTACCAGGATATCAAACTCTGCTTTCTGTCTGATCTGGAGGATGCATTGTAACTTCTGTGTTGTCTCTCCTTCAGGCTTCCCAGACATCCAGTAATGAACTCCCCGGTGGTCACGATCTCTGTCTACAACAACCAGACGTTTGTGGGCGGACATTTAGAGCAACCCATCCTACTGGAGTTCAAGCTGCTAGAGACGGCCAATCGCAGCAAACCTCTGTGTGTACAATGGAACCACAGCAGCCCGTGAGTACATAACATGTGATGTTTCTCACTGTATTGATACTGAAGATACTGAAGTCCAGGATGTTGTGGTATATCACTGCATGAATAAAAGATACATTACTGGGTAAAGTTTGGAAATATCAAACGGTCATTTTTTAAATTTGCAAAAGACAACTATCTTAACATTCAGATTTGAAGTTAATATGATGATGTTGGGGTTTTTCTTGTTTGCTTTAAAATATGAAATATATCCTCATTCAGACTTTGTTGCACTGCTGTTGAGGCAGCTGCTCTGTGTTTTCTGCAGCCCTCTCACAGAAGGAAAAGCACTGATTTACTTTTGACAATAAAAAACGTGAAGAGTCCACTGCAGTAAGTCAGGATGCACAAAAACAAAAGCTAGAAATGGTCTGTGGAGCAAGATTTGTTGTGGAAGTCTGGTGGTTAATATGAAACATACTACTCAAACTTAAAGGAGCACTTAGAAAACAGGTCAGATCTGTATGGGGCAAAAATCATGCTGCATATCTATACTGATATAGACTGGCTAATGTGTTAGGAATGAAAGGATGCCACATCTTTTGATGGAAATGAAAGTGATCAACATACAGAGGGCTGAATTCAAAGACACCCAGAAAATCAAAGTAAAAACTTGTGCAGAGGGCTTTTCCATTTTGCCATGCTGTGCTTGGATGTGGGGGCCTGAGAATGTTGGGACACTTTGTAGCTCTGGCAGTGCTCATTCTGTACCCTCTTGCACAAAGGAGCAGATGCCAGTTCTGCCGATGGGTTAATGACCTTCCAATAACTGCCTGGAATGTCCTCCATGCTCTTCAGACTGTGCTGGGAGACACAGCAAACTTTCATTGGCAATCGCACGTATCAATGAACCATCCTAGTTGGACTACTTGTGCAACCTCTGTAGGCTTAATGTATCGCCTAATCCTACCACTAGTGACACTGACTCAACTAAAATGCAAAACAAAAATGGAGAAAAAGTCAGAAAAGATAAAGATGACCTTTATTAGTCCCACAGGTGGGAAATTTGTTACAGCAGTAGGCAGAATAAGATATTGCACAGGATAAGGAGGAAACAACTGTCAGTGGTCTCCACCTGTAAAGCCAATCTTGTTTTGGTAGTTGGTCAAGACGACCTGCTGAAGTTTAAACTGAGCATTAGACTAGTGAAGAAAGATGATTTAAGTGATTGTTGGTGCCACATGTGCTGGTTTGAATAATTCAAACTGTTACCCACACAGCAGGATGAACTGGGATTTTAAAAGAAGACGGTCAAAAAAAGAGAAATATCGAGTTAGCAGCAGTTCTTTGGGTGAAAATGCCTTGAGGTCAGAGGAGAATGGCCAGACTGCTTTAAGCTGACTGGAAGGCAAAAGTAACTGAAACATCCACTCACTGAAAGAAAGGTACACAGAAGAGCATCTCTGAATGCACAGCATGTCCAACCTTGAAGCAGATTTATTTAAACTTTATTTGTACAGGTAATCCCAACCCAATCACATTTTGGCCCCATAGTACTGACTGAGTATCATTTAAAAATCACAACTTTCCCTCAGTACTGTTGCTCACCACATTCATTCCTTTATGACCACAGTGTATCCGTCTTCTGATGGCGGCCTCCAGCAGGATAAAATAGCTTTGAGATGTGGGGCAACAGGAGACGTCATCATGGATGTGCAGCCGAAAAATCTGCAGCAGCTGTGTGATGCTATGTCAATATGTATGGAAATATTTTATTTCATATAAAATGCGTGAGCAAAAACATAATCCGAGCAAGTAATTTAATTTCAAGGGTGCAATTAAATTCCTCGTGTGTAATCTCTGAGGGATGTTTCGAGCACCTTGTTGAATCTGGGCCACGAAGAATTATGGCCGTTCTGAAATAAAACAGGGGTTCGACCTAGGTGTACCTAATAAAGTGTCTGGTAAGTGTTGTTTTGAGAGCATGCGACTTCTATTAATTATGAAAAACTGACACATGGACAGCAGCAGGACTTTTTTTCTGAAATGTTGATTATTATCTCCTCGTTCCATCTGTCACTGCAGGTATGAGATGGGAGGTTGCTGGACGGTGAGAGACTGTATGGTGGTGTACAGAAACACATCTCATGTTCGCTGTCAGTGCCAGAGACTGGGCACCTTCGGCGTGCTGATGGACAGTTCGCAGAGAGAGGTTAGTGACCAGTCAGTTAAGAGCTACTTACTTTTAATCAAGATAAATCAAGATAAGTCTTAATCCTGTCTCGTTCTCTGACCCTTTCTGTAGTAATCAAGCAATTCCCCTAAGCGAACCTTTTACTTCACCATGTCTGCCACTTTGTCCCATCACATTTTTTTCATTTGACAGTGTCAGCTGGTAATTGCCCAGTCTGAAAAAGAAAAAAAGGGGGGAAAAAAATGTCTAGAAATCCTGAGTGACATTCAGAAGGCTGAAGAAAGGCCTTGTTATAGTTGTAGAAGATTTTCACAGCTTAATGTAAAACCCCTTACCCAGCGCTCCCAAGCATACTAAGTTGATGATGTGTCAGATCTCAAGAAAGGGAGCGAGTGGAATTAGAAAGATCATTGTCTTATGATGACGATTTCCATTTCTCCAAACTGGAAACAGTTATATAAGATTAAGTAATTCATCATCATTAGTCTGGTGGTATGAGGGGTATCTTATTCTTATTCACTTGAGATGCTGCAGGGAAGCCCAGTTTGCCCAAATGAAATTCTGGTTGTGTCTGCTGAGTTTTCTGGCAGCAGAGGCTTCCAGAGGAGGCAAATGCATGTGTGGAATTGATTTTATACTCTAGTTTCTTCTGACAGATATGCTACCTTGGTTTGTCGTCTGATTCCTGTTTTTTTTCCCTGACTGAAGAAAAATATTTGTTTTAGATGTTTTTAATAAAGGAATTTGTTTAATGTACTTACGTTTAATTAGATTTCTTTCTGTAGATCACATAATTGGTTGTGATATAAATATTGTCAGTTCACACTGAAGACAGACAGGAGAGTGCAGATAGAGATGGAGCCTAGAGTAGCAGCATTTGAATGCAGTTGTAATGATTCCTCTTCTTCGATTGCAGTTTCTTTTTTCAACAAGTTTTCCCCCTCCTCTTCCTTCCACCCCCCCTCCCTTGCATCTCTCTGTGAGTAGCAGTTGGAGGGCGATCTGGAGACACTGGCCCTGGTCACATACTCTTCTTTGTGCGTCTCCATGCTGGCCCTGCTCCTCACTGTCCTGGTGCTCTCCTGTCTCCGGGGCCTCAAGTCTAACACCAGGAGCATCCATTCAAACACAGCAGCAGCCATGTTTTTATCAGAGCTGGTGTTTTTGCTTGGGGTCAATCAGACTGAACAACAGGTATGTGGGCTTTCTGCATCCATCTTTTTTCTGTGTTGCCTATAGCTTTAGTTCCGCTTTTCACACCACTGCACAATCAGTCACCACTTTATCTAGTATACAGTTGTGGTAGTCCACCTTCTGTCAAGGTTTCACATATCAGGAAATATATAAAAAAAAGATCTAGTCCTTGCCAGGTCTTAAAATGAGATAACCTGTGATGAATAAAAAAACATTATTTATTTAACAATAACAGAGCCACGTTGCAAACGAACTGTTAGAAGTCATCCTTTTCTGTATCACTTTGTCAATCTTTCACGTTGTTGTGGAGGAATTTTGGCCCACTACTCTTTAGAGCATTGAGATTTTGTCTATGCACAGTGGTGCTAAAGTGGCACTATCTGGGTGAAGTCTGGCCTTTTACTGGGACATTGCAACACTCTGATTCTTTTCTTTTTCAGGCATTCTGTTGTAGTATATACAGGATCAATGTCCTGTTTGGGACAGGCTTTAGCTGTTGGACAGATGGCCTCACATCTATCTCTAGAATACTTTGGTATAAAGAGGTCAACCAGGTGCTCTGTGACTGCAAAACAAGCCCAGATGAGCACCTCTGCACCAGTGTGCTTGACAGTTGATATGAGGTGTTTCTTTTGGTATTGTCCAAACGTGGTGCTGTATACTATAACCCGACGTCTCCACTTTGGCCTTGTTCGTTCAACGGGTGTCGCAAACTCTCGTGGTTTCTTCAGCTTTGCAAACCCAAGTTATGCTGCCATGTTATTTTTAGAGAGTAGAGAATTTCTTCTGGCAAGCCTTCCAAACATTTCATATTTGTTCATGATACTTGTAGAGTGTTGGTTGTTGTTGTTTTTTTTGCAATTTCTCTGAGCATGTCCACTCCTGGGAAGATTGGCAACTATCTTGAATGTTGTTGTTTGTTTTTTTTGTTTTTTGTTTTTACCAATCTCAAATTAACAAAGGCTTATACTTTCTTTGTTTTGCCTCCAGTGTGTTACATGACTGCAGTTTTTTTTTTTCACATAGGTCCATATCTTTGATAAAGACCATGCTCACACTTCAGGCCATAAGTATTTTTTTTCTAAAAGTAGACTTGTTTGTGTGTTTGTTTTGCCCGTGGAGAAATTCTTGGTCCATTTATTTTCTTCCACTGCATTGCAATAGTTCATCTATTATTATTGTATTTATTTTTTACCAGTTGATTGTAAATGGCCTTATAACCCTTGCCAGACTGATGGGTAGCAATAATAATTTCTCTAAAATCATTGCTGATGTCTTTGGCATTCAGGTGTTAACACACATATGGATGTTTCAGACCAGACAAAACTTCTGGTTTTATAGAGGTGCCTACACCTGCTGATGATCCATTATCCAAGTAATCAAGGAGCTGATTATTTCTACTTCATCTCAATGAATAAAACCTTTTAACTGAAAGAGGTTGTACTTTCTTTTTGACATGGCTTTGGTGTATTATTTCATTTTTAGCCATATTTAGATTTACAAGTTTATTCATCTCCAAATAGTATCTGACAGTGGCCATGTTTTTCTTAAACTGTTGCCAAAAGCAATATCATAAGACGTTCACTTTTTGCAGTTTTGATGTCGACAGCTCTTCTTGCACCCTAGTATTTTGTTTTTCTTCCTCTTTCTTATCCTCTGCTTGGGTGCTTCCTGTCGCTCTTCACTCTGTGCTTGCCTACATCACACTGTCCTCTTTCCTTTACGTTAAGTCCTCTGTCTTTTTTTCTCATCCTCTGCCCATTTTGTTTTGACCACTATATCTGCCAGTTTTGTTGCATCACACGGGTCTATATAAAGTGTGTTTAAAGAGCAGTGAGTCTTGTTGAGAGGGTACTCCAAATATGCGCTCACTCAGCATGAAATCCAATTAATTAATCTTTATCCCCCACGTAGTCGGCAGTACTGCTCGTACAGTGCGACTGGTTACTTCTAGCTGAACAATATGTTCTCTAATTCATGTACTCCATGCTTGGGAGAGCATTTCAGCGCTAGAAGCGGTTGTGTGTTAGTTTTTATGTGCCTGTGCATAGTTTAGTCTTTCCAAGCTTTTGTGTGCGGCTTGTAGTGTTTGCTTTTTGTGTGTGTGGGAGTGTGAGATTCATCAGCTGGCTGTATTACTGCCAAGGATGCTGCTTTTTCTGTGTCATTTTTGGCTCTTCTTGGGAAACTCTACTGAGCGTCTTTTAACCTCTGGGACTTATGTGTCTGCTCTCCTTAATTTAGAGAGTTCTGAGTTGTATTCATTATAGATTTCATAAATTTCATAAGTGAAGGGGCCAGTTCATCCATTATCATCTTTGTTAATATACACTTGCAATGGCACAGTCATTGTGATATTAACTTTAATAAATACATAAATGTTTGTCTAAGTCATCATTTGTCAACCTACAATACTTGCATGGCCTTTATGGGGGTACTTCTCTGTCTTGAGTGCAGATTGCAGTCACATTTCACAAAACCAGAGCCTATAGAAGCTCACATGGGCTCAAGAGATGGTTGCTCATTAAACCGAGGGTTCAGTGAACCTGAACAACTTTGCCAGAGGACATCAAAGCAAATCTGATGTCAGTCTTTGCAGTTTAAAGCAAAATAGACTGCCTAAGCTTTTTGAAACTGTAAAGACTATGCAACAGATCTGCTTTCATCTGTTAAAAGTACAGAGCATCAGTGGTGGACCTGCCAGTTCTGGTATTTTAAAGCAAATACAATTTGGGCTCCGTGATTCTAGGCAGTAAGAACAGATGCCACTAGAGGAGAGCGGGCCCTCCGGCCACCCCAATGAAGTCTGTTTCTGATTGTTTGGTCAGAGACATTGACACCAAGTGGCCTGCCAGAGGTCATTCTGTAGAGCTCTGGCACTGCTTACCCTGTTCCTCTATACACAGAGGAGCAGATACTGATCCTGCTGATTAGTTAAGGAAAATCTGTGGCCCTGTTCAGAGTAACTGCTGGCCTTCATCATCTCAAGACTGTGCTGGAAGACAAAGCAAAACCTTCTAGAATTTATACTTATTGCTCCACCCTCTTCCATCCTGGAGGAAAACTGACACTATCATTCATGATTGGCCTCCCCAGAGCTTGGACCTCAACATTATTGAAGCGGTGTGGGATCATTTTGACAGAGAATGCAATAAAAGGCAGCCAACATCCAAGGAAGAGCTTTTAATGTTTCTCAAAAAGCCTGGAAAACTATTCCTGAAGACTGCTTAAAGACATTACAAGTTGCCTAAGAATAAGGGTGATCAGACCATATTTTGACTTAAAAGCTTGTTAAAACAATACTTTTTTTGTTGTTGCCTTATATACTATATTTTCAATAAATCACATCATCTGTACATTTGCACATTACTGCACCTTGCCTTGTCTTTGTGTAAGTCAAGAACACATTTGGCTACAAGGTCACGTAGTGACACGCCCGTCAGGTTCCCACAGACATCTTATTCAGTTGTGCATTTTCAAGCTGTTTCCTGAGGCTGGTTTAAACAAACACCACTGCAGTTCTCTTAGACAAAGTTGACTTGCTTTTTCAAAGCGCTGTAATTCAGTGCCACTTGAGTTTGAATGGCATCGTCCTCATCTGGTCAAACAAATCAATTCGGACTAAAGGGCTGCAGAGTTCAAATAAACCACTTCAGCCATTCTTGAACGCAGCCTGAAGGTAATTTCTCAGAAAGCCAAAATGTTAATGGTCTGCATTATTCATGAGGAAGCCAAATATCTCTGCCAAACGAACCAGCAGCATCTAACTAAAGATGGCTTTGAAGTTTATCTCCTGCCTTTACTGGGATTCATCCCTGATGATATGCGATCTAGACAGAGGACCTCAGAAATGAGTCCTATGGCAGATTACGTCATCCTTTTATTTATACAGAAAAGTTTTCTATTTGAAAATGAGGCATAGATTAACCATCACCTGACACACCAGATGGTTTGTTAAACAAAACCATCTGAAAAGTCGTCCTTGGAAACTGTTTGGAAAAGGGTAAGCACGCACTTGGCAGGTATTTAGATTTGCCATCTGTCTGTCACTGTTGATCACTGGCGGCCAATCAAAAGATTTGTTTTTGAACAAATAATCAATTCCCTCTGTTGTCGCCATCAGCTTTCATAAAACACATCCAGGCATACCAGTAGATCCTCACGCTCACTGTGACTCTGGATTGGAAGTAAGGTCATAGCTTGAAGCCAAGCGTAGTGGATCCTCGTGTGAAATCGAGTATCCTGTGAGAATCTAGGTGTCTCGCAAGGTCAACGCATTGATTTTTATATCTCTCCATCATGTCTCAAAAATGCCAGGTATATTTATCTCGATCGAGCAAATTATTCCCCTTAAACAAAGATTTAGCATTATTTTTGTTTTCTTGCCACTTTTATTGTCGTAAATACATCATGCTAAAAAAAAAAGCTGTTTATCTTCTACAATCACAATTAACATAAAGGCGACATTACCTGTTTGGGCATTATTTACCTTCCTCTGCAGATGGTTTACATTTTTGTAATCATAATCATAATTAAAAAATTCTCCTGGGTGTTATTGGTAAAATTCAGCTCTACGACATCCATTTATATTCTTCATTTTTTTATGCTTTTCCTGGACGAATTGTAACATGCTGCCGTTATCGCTGTTCATTAGATGCATTAGTAATTTAATCATGAACGGCTGTTATTTCATTGCTGACACCTGCTTTGCTGTAATAAAGACTTGTTGGTTGGTTGCCAAGACATCTGTATTTCAGCTGTCGCACAATCCTTGGAAGGATTGTGCTTTTTTGACTTTTCACTGCTCTCGCTTCTTTCCTGCCTTTCCCCCTTAACTTCCCCCTTTCTCCCGTCTTAATCCTTTTTTGTCACTTTCCTTCTGCTGCCTATAAATTCCTCCCCTTTTCCTTCTTCTTTTTCTTTTTTTAATTACTTTTTTTAAAAACCCTCTCCCTTCAGTTCCTGTGTACGGTCGTCGCCATCCTGTTGCATTACTTCTTCATGTCCACGTTCGCCTGGATGTTCGTGGAGGGTCTTCATATCTACCGAATGCAAACAGAGCAACGCAACATCAACTACGGAGCCATGAGATTCTATTACGCCATTGGCTGGGGCGTTCCCGCCATTATTACAGGTAACACAGTCATGTAGACATGTAGGCACACAGTCCTCGAACCCTGTTCTTTCCACAGCTCTGCAATAATGATTTTCTTATATGAGCACAGGCACACACACACAAACACACACACACATACATGCCTAGTGAGTCTGGCTGTGTAGATAAGGTGTCCTATTGACATTTGGATTAAACAGGTTTCAGTGGCATTTTATAACAGAGACAGTAAAGCAGAGATACTAATGCAACCAATTTCTGCCATGACACAGTGTAAGCAAGTCATATCTTTCTACTTTCGTCTCTATCCCCTTCACACACACACACACACACACACACACACACACACACACACACACACACACACACACACACTTCTGTCTTTTCTTTTGCAATTTATTTCAAATATTCTTTATAGCCACGCCTGTCAAAACATAGACAGTGTTATCCAAACAAGCATACATGAAAAATAAAGATATCACAGTTCAAGTCACAAATTTCCTACTAACCACATCTGGCGCTGATATGGAGCACCGGTGCCTCAGGTTCTCCACTGAATCTGTACCGTAGGTGCATGTGCACACGAAAGGAACTTTAGGTGAAGCCGTCTTTGTGTATCCCAACGTAAGGAAAAAGCCGAGCCAGACTGCCGTTATCCTGCACATGACCCGTGTTGCACTCCAGAACTGACCGTGAGCATCGTTAGCTTACAGCCTGATCTTCTCCTGACTCTGACAGTCAGTGAATTTTTGCTTGTGAACTTGATTCACATGATTCAACCAGTAACTGCAAGTCAGAGGGTGAAACCTTTGTAGCTCTGATTTAGAATAATGTGTTATGTAGGTCATATGATGTTAAATTGAAAGAGAAATGATGGGTTGTGTGTTTGCTGTTTAATCGCAGCTAAGCACTCAAAGTTCAATTAGTCCAGCTGCTGATGTAATCAGATATTTAGAGAGTGCTTTCAAGAGCTAATTCTCTCTAACACCTTGATTTTTAAATTTAAATATATTCATTTAATAACTGCTAAAAACATATCTGACATTCATAGAAGTGTCCTGGTGTTCCAGTAATGGCCTGCAGTCACTATCTTTGAGGTTGCTGTCTCTCTGTGAGTGACAGCAGAGGACATCACAGAGCTGATGTGTCTGATCTGACCGTACATCTGTTTGCTTTAGGCTTGGCAGTAGGTTTGGACCCAGAGGGTTATGGAAACCCAGACTTCTGTTGGATATCCATCTATGACAAACTAATCTGGAGCTTCGCTGGTCCCATCGGCATCGTCATACTGGTAAACATCTCTCTGTTTGTCTGACACATGGCAGTGAACTTTATATGCACACAGACCTAAATGACATGAATGAAATCTCAACCTGCACGTTCTCAAATAAACATGGGTTTAAACCTAATTAACATTCGCAGCCACGAGTGGCAGCCCTCCGAATGGGTTTTAAAAAGACGACCAACTTAGGCTTGATCATGTCTTTCAGGCCTTTGGAAACTTCACTTCCAGAAATTTGATGCAGTGCTTTAAAGTGAATGATTACAGAGTCAGTAATTAGTATTATACACACATCCGTGAATCCACATTTTCTGTTTTTTTCTTTTACTATTGTTTTACTTACAGAGCCTTGAATGGCTTTGCTTTTATTAAACGTATCTTTTCCCTACTATGTGACTCATTTATCCGCATTGATTTTGTCCCAGTCGTTGCTAATGGCCGTAGTGGATTAGCTGAGATGCATTAAAATGTTTTCTGTATTGATCTTTCACTCTTCAGTTGAATGGAGGCATTTTCACGATTGTGGCCAAGATGTCCTGTAACCCATCTCAGAAGGAGACTAAGAAACCCCCTGTCATGTAAGTGTCTGCCTTGACCGTGAGGCTTACTTTCCAAAGTACAATCCTTTTCTTGTGTTTTGTGCTGTTTCAGGCTTCAAAGGGTGCTATATGAAACTCCCAGGTTAGAGTTTCTCTAAAGTAGTCTTTCAGATTTGAGCTGTTTGATAAGAATTGGTCTTCAATTCCTCCGGTGCCTCCGCTGTTGTCCGTTAATGTGCATCTTCTCTTTGCTGTCTCTATATTTGTCTGTTACCCTAATCATGATGACATATAGTGAAAACATCATTATTTTATTGTATAATTAAAGGTTTAGACTGATATAATGGTGCAGTCGTCTGGCAGATTCATCCTGGCGAATCCAATTCTAATCTTTTTTCTCCTCCACTGTCCTCTTTGCTTCTGTCTGCCTCTCTGCAGCGCCACTATCCGTAATGCCTTCTTGCTCTTGCTGGTGGCCACCTCCACCTGGCTGTGTGGTCTGATGGCTGTAAATAATAGCATACTGGCTTTTTACTACATATTTGATGTCCTTTGCCTAGTACAGGTATGACCAAAGCATGATCTGTACCTGTAGCTAATCCTGACATGCTGAAGCTTTTGAATCTTGTTTGTTACTCTGTGTGTTTTTGTTATTTACATTGTATATCTCTTTATCATTTTTCCCAGGGTCTGTCGGTGATGCTAGTCTTCACTGTGTTCAACTCAGAAGTTCAGGAGGCATGGAGTGTCGCCTGTTTGGGTAAGAAGAGTCCTGGAGAAGATCCCCCAAGACCACCGCAGAGCACTGTAAGTCCAACATAAATAAGTATCCCGTTTTTGAGCGTATCTATACTGCCACCGCTAAAGCTATACACCTTTTGTCATTTGGTTCTTGAAATAACCTGAGGGTTGATTCATTAATATACCACACTAGCAGAATGCATGCAGAAAAGTAAAGCAAAATAAATATGAAAACTAATTGTAATAATTTAAAAGAACTATGGTATCCAAAATAAATCATTATTATTGCACAGTGATGACGAGCTCAGTGAATCTAACATCTTAATGTGAAGGCATAAATCTCCTAGCTGCATGATCCTTAAAGCAGTTTACTAAGTTTTCTCCTGCTGCTGTGCCCATTACTAGAGAGCACAATAGCCCTCCTGCCCTGAATTTCTCCTTCCATCAATCTTTCCTGTCGTCTCTCTGTCCTCTCCAGCTGCCCTCAGGGTTCCTAGCTGACCCACATAAAACATTGTACCAGCCAGTGGATCCCCGCATGCTCTTTAGCCCGCTTTTTGCAAAGGCACTGTGCACTGTGCCTATTTAATGATGCTTTTATGCATGTGTATGAAATGCTATCCTACTTTCACATCCTTCCTTACTTCCCATGTCTTGTGTGTGTGTTTGTGTATAAATCCTCATCTGTTAGCATCAGAATCTTTACTATCGCTTCAGTGTGTTATATATATATATGTGTGTGTGTGTGTGTGTGTGTGTGTGTGTGTGTGTTCCATATTTCCTTTGAAACTGTGTCGGTGCACTGACATTGAGTTTGTTGCCTTAATATGTGTGTGCGTGAGATGTTTGTTTGTGTGTGTGTGTGTGTGTGTGTGGAAGTCAACACATCTCAGACACACACACTACATGTGTGTGTGTGTCTCTGAGATGTGTTGTTTCCACTCTTTTAACCCTCATTTCCTCCAAAGCTCTTCCTATCCATTACTGAGTCATATGGGGCAAAATTCAAGACTGTTATTACGTGCAGCATGCTGTTTTTAGCTTTGATGGATTATATGTATGAATGACCCACTATTAACGTCTTTTTGACCGTCTAAATGATGCCATACGATACGTTATTTGAGATTTATCAGCAGATAACAGTCACATCTCAGAGTCTTCTGTTCCACATGCCTAGCCGCCTGGACGCAGGTGGAACGCTGGGAGCTATTTTCTAAACCTTCTTGCGTGTGTTTTTGTGTGCTCAGGCACAGAACCCCTATCACAACGCTTCACTGTTGGAGCAGAGCGGGCTGCACCGCATCACACTGGGAACCTCCACAATCTCCTCCGTCAGCTCTGCCAGGTATCTGAACGCACACGTGTCACAGTGTTTACAACACATTAAGGTAGATGAGCAGATTGTGGTGGTTTAATGCCATAAAATATGACAACAATACATTGATGCTTGAAAGAAAATCATTCAGATGGGAATCTGGCGGGTTTGTTGGGTCTGTGGTTTCTGGATAAAGTTGCCTCAGGGAGGAAATTCCCTCCCTACTTAAAACCCTGTTTTTCCTTTTGTGGGTCAGTGGGGTAAAGATGAAGAAGATTGGACTGAACATTGTACTGTACTGCATGTAGAGCAACACTAATGTACCCTGAGAGTGGCTGTTAATGTCTTCATGGCTCAGTGATCGTCTGTCTTAATGCCATCTCTTGACCTGTATGAAGAGTGCACGCTAGTATTTGCGTTTGAAAGGACACTCACTTTTTTTTCAAATATGTATTTGCCTGTTTCTGTGTGCTCATAGTGTTTATGCATGTTCTCCTAACTTCTGTTCTACTTCCCTGTTAGAGAAAACCTTTTGGCTCGTCAGACTCTGGAGCAAAACATCGTCCACACTGGTGCAACCGACTTGGATGTAGCCATGTTCCACAGAGACGGGGGTGAATATGCATAATAAGCAGACATGAATCTCTGAAACACAAACAAGTTATCGCTTCCCATATTTAATTAAGGATCAAGAACCTTTAACCCAAAATGCAGAATACCGGCATCAGCTCTATCCGTTTCCTCACCGTCTCACTCCCGCTTTATCTTTCCTTTCTTTATCCAGGTGAAGATTCCGACTCAGACTCAGATCTCTCTATGGAGGAGGAGCGCAGCCTCTCCATCCCTTCTTCGGAAAGCGAGGACAACGTCCGTCTCCGTGGCCGCATCCAGCGACGATTTAAGCGCTCCAATCACGGCGAGCGTCTGCTCACAGAGCCCGCCAACAACGACACCAAAGGTAGACTTTTACGCGTTACCAAGTTCATATTAATGTTATTTTTCACGTTTTTATTATTTAAAGTCAGTAATGAAGAAGTGTCTCATTAGGAGTGCTTCATCACTGGAAGCCTTAGAGTTATGGGTCCCATCAAAAATGTTCGGGAAAGTCTTTTGTTGGCACAAAACATTTAAATTGTTCACTTTTTTTTAAAAGAATACTTTTCAGAAAAGTTTTTTAAGTTTCAAATGTTCATCCCCTGTATGTTTGAAAGGTAATTAAAGTTTACAAAGAGCTCCTTTGCAGAGTAATAAAGCTTCAGTCAGGTTGAGTTCACAGCAATTACAAGGACATAGAGTCAGTGTGCAGACTCAACGCAATAGCAGATTACTATAACTATAACTTCAATAGAAACTTTTAAAACTGCTCCTGCAGCATAATTCAATTATCTGCAATACATCGATGTTTATTATAGTGTTTTGTTATGTGTCTTCACAACATATATTAAACACAGGGATTCTGGCAATTGTGCGCTATGTGTAAGCAAGAATAGCATCCACCTCCAGGAAGAGGAAATGTCAATGCAAGCATACATTAATCAATACTCCTTCTTCTGATACACAATAACAAGTTTGTCATGCATAATATATGAGTTTACGCACGTCATAGTGTGTGATATAAATGTCACGAGAGTACAGTTTCCATGACACGTTTCACAATGAGAAAATGCCAAATATGTGCAAATCTATAAATCCATTTAACCAATCAATTCTTAGCTTCTTAAGCTGTTGGGATCACATGAACTCTGATCAGTCTAACCAGACCTCAGCCGTCGTTCAACAGAGGAGGGCAAGATCCAGATGGCTGGTACAGTCCGATCAATACATCAGTGCAGTCAAACTGGAGGGCCTGAAACATTTGGGCTTTTTACTGAAAGGTCACAGTCTGAAGGCGCCCAGTTCTCTGTGACAAAGCCTTAACTCCTGCATCGCCGCAGAGTGCGAGGACTGCGCCGGGAATGTGTTGAGGACAACAATATGAATAGATTTTTTTTTTTTTTAAACTTGGTGTGCCTATGATCTTTTGTTTTATTTACAGTCACATCAGGCTTGCAGATTTGCATTTGATGTATCAGTGATGCTTGCTCTCATGCATGTTACAGCTGCAGGGAATAATGATTGTTTGATTTCTTTGTAGTTATGACAATGGATTATTTAGGAAGTTAATCATTAAACCAAAATGTTAAATATTCTTTGGTTAATAAGTAAAAAATGAAAAGATTAATTTAAAAAGTAATTTTGAAATAAATTGATGAATCTTTACTTGCAGCTTATATTTCTCATCCATACACATTTTACACAGTTATTAAATCCTTACCATATTCTCTACAAAACGTGGCTCCAAATAACACAGATTAGTATGAAGGGCTGATTTTGTTACTCTGTCTCGTTTTCCTTAAATCACTTTCTGCGTGCATGCTAAAAACTCGAGTTCATGGGTCATTTGCAGCGGCCTAAAAAATGTCCTATTTGACACTTTTAATTAGCCCTGGCTTCTGATTTGATAATGAACATATGCTATATTGTATGCTGACAACTGCTGTTAGTTGCAGACATCTGTTTTTGTGTTCTTGGGGATGTGCATGAGGCAATAAAATGCCTGACATCAAATTAAAAAGATGAGAATATGATGCATTAGAATATAGCTTTTTTATTGGCTATAATAATACCATCTATTTTAGTGATAGCTGCAATTATAGGGATTTAGATTACTTCCCAATAAGGTCTCCATTTGTGTTGTTACTGCTCAGTACTTAATGACGAGACTTGAGGGTGTCCACGCTACAAAGGTTAGATTTCCCTCATGAGGTGTCACCGAGCCTGATGTTAAATTTGCCAGTAACCACAGCGAGTTTCTTCTTTCCGTGTGCGACAGACCTGGACGGCAACGACCTTTTATCCTACTGGCCAGCTTTGGAGGAGTGCGAGGCACGCACTTTGCAGAAGTGGGGCTCAGAGCGCCCCCTGGGGGCAGATTACAGCAAGGACGCGGCAAATAACAACCAGCTAGACGCAGCGCTCACTAGTGGAGACGAGAACGGCCTCACCCAGCCACACAGGCACCGCAAAGGTGAGACACGCACGTGAACAACAATCGGAAGGGTGCACATACACTTTGGATTGTCCCAGATTTTACTTTTATTTATACATTAAAAACTTTAGATACACACTCATGCAGGATACAAACAGGAAAATGCGAAACAGTGATTACTATTGTGAAACGATGAAACTTTAATGTGCCGTTAACAGACTCTTTTTTTTTATCATCATTATAAAATCTACTCGGTAAAAGGTCATTGATTGTCAGTCAGACTGTGCCTGTGCATATCAGTGCCTGGTCTGAGTATCCTAAATCTGTAATCTTCTTCATCCTGTTATCTAGTGAGTGCCTCCAGATATCCTGTCTGAGTAATGCAAAATGGGACATTTTGCCAAGAGGGAGGGAGGTGGAGGTGGTGTCAGCTGCATGAGCTGAACCAGCAAAGAATAATTTAAACCAAAGTTCAATAACGGAGAATTTATCTGCTGTTTGTGCAGTTTGGCTCATATAGGGGTTGATTATTTCAGTATATCTTTTAGGTGACCCAGAGATCCTTCACTCACTCAAATATTTATTTTGTTTTGGATTTTACTTTGGCTTTTTTGTCCCTCTAGTGCTGTAAATGAATAACCTAGTATCTTGTTATGATTTATACTATGCTAACCACGTGTGCATCGCATACAGATGTTTTGTATCCTAACATAACATAGTCATTGTTGCGTTCCTATCACCTCGAAGCAGTCTGACCAGTCTCCTCTGTCTGCTGACATCCACAAGGCATTCTCTGGTCTTTTGGGAAAATCCTACTAGATCAGCAGTTTCTAAAATACTTAGAACAATGAACACCATGAACAACCATGTTCACAGTCACTTTCCTCATTCTGATACTCAGTTCGAACTTCCGCGGGTCGTCTTGACCATGTCTACATGCCTGAATGAGTTCTTGCCATTTGATTGGCTGGTTAGATATAGGTGTACCTAACAAAGAGGCTATTGAGTGTATAAAATATAATGTGCATACTCAGCATATAGTGCACACATATAGTATATAATTGGCATGTGCACATGTAGAAATGAAGGCCCAATCGGATGGAAGTGAGTAAGAAAAAGAACAGGATGTAGCCTGAAAGCATGAGTGACATTTCAGGGAATGAATATAGCCATACACCCAGTCATATACCGACAAATGAACACCCGCGTAGGCATGCAGAAGTGTTCTAATGTGAGAAGTCCTGCTTTCTGGTAAATGTGACTAATTTTTTCCTCTTTCTAAATGGCTTCTCTTCACTATTTGATTTCTTCCGCTTCTCTTCACCTTCTTCTGTCATCATGAGACTTTACAAAATAAATTCCTGTCCTTACACTGTGAGGCAGCTGGATTCTGTCACGGTCCTGTGTCTGTGACCCAGTGTTTTGTGTTGTTCTTATTATTAATCTTCTCTTTTTTGTTATTTAGAGTTCTTAGTCTTTTGGTTTCTCTCTGTTTGCTCTGTATCCCCTTGTCAAGTCCACGTCTGTATTATATTTCCTGTTTTACTTTGACACTGTGTCCTATGTTAATGTTTCTAGTTTTGCTTCCCTTGTCTCGTCCTGCCTAATTACTCCCAGCTGTGCTCTCCTCCTATGTCTCATTCCCCTCGTTATCCCTCAGTTTATTTAAGCCCTGTGTTTCTCTTTGTCAGTGTTGTGATCTCCCTCATATTTGTCTGTGTTTTCTGTCAAGTCTGACTAATTTATTTTAGCACTAAAGCTCCCATTGTGTAATTTAAGTTTCGCCTCGGCGTGTTGAGATTGCATTTGGGTCCTTTTCCTGCCTACCTACACACAGACGATGACAGGATTCTTGCAAAAGTCTTAAGTTTCATGAAATCACAGGCACCAGAAAAACCATTTTACCAGGTTTACTGTGAACTTGTTGCCAAACCACAGTCGAATTAGAACAGTCCAGCGTCCCATGATGGAGTAGTAACCAATAAGGTCACAGCTACCACATGTTTTCGGTCTCACGACAGACTGTTGGTTGATCTCATTATCAATCCAATATTTTTTGAAAAAGAGTGCCCGTGAGCACATTTTATGTGCAGATTTACTTAAAAAATGAGGCTAAGACAGCTTGTATTTCTCTGAAAGCTCTTTTTGTATACTCAGGTTTCCTGATTCGATTATTTGAAGCCACTGATTGTGATAGATGGATGATTCACCTAATGGAATCTAATCTCTTCTTCAGGTTTCTCCTTCTTTCTCCATTTCTACCACTAATGCCTTCCTCTTTTCTTCTTGTGGTTTCATTTTCTTGTCCTAGGAATCCTTAAGAACCGTCTTGGCTGTCCTCCCGCACTCCAGGGTCTTTCCAGTATGGGTCGGGTCCCCAGTGAGCTCAACTGGTACCGAACCTCTACTCTCGGCCACCGAGGAGTTCCCGCTGCCTCGTACGGTCGTATGTACTCTGCCACGGCTGGTGCCACCGGGGGCTCCGGCTCTCTCTCCCAGCCAGCTTCCCGCTACTCCTCTAGGGAGCACCTGGACTCGCTTGCTCGGAGGCAGCTGTCCAGGGATCCACTCGGGAGGCAGACGGTCGGAGGGTCAAGGGACCGGTTGGACTGCCGGGGCTCCAGGGACAACCTGGATCTCTTACCCAGGAGGAGAGAGCTGGGGCTAGGGCAGGGGTCAATGTTAGGGACCCTGGATCACCAGCGAATCTCATTATCCAGGGAGAACTTGACAGGATCCAGGGACAGACTAGACAACCACCATGCTACCGGCTTCCACGGATCGAGGGAGGATGTGAGTGGCAACGGAGGGGCTGTCGGCGCCGGGATGGAGGGATACCTCGGTGGATCAAGGTTGCAGCTGGGCACGCTGACTCGACGACAGGCCTCATCCCGGGAGCACCTTGGAGACGCTCTCGTGAGCAGTAGATCAAGGGAGCAACTTGACACCAATGGAATGGGAGCCCAGGCTCAGCCGTGTCGGGAGTGGCTCCGCACTCTGCCACCCCGCCAGCCTTCACACCCTGACCAGCCGCCCTCCTCTTCTCCTCCTCCCCCGATATCTGAGGAGCCTCAGCAAGAGCAACTACCTCCTTCAGCTCACGCCAGAGGACGACTGGACTCAGCTTCATGTAGGTTTCCCGGTCAGGCCGCCCCCCAGGTCGCAGGTTCAAATCCAAACCCCTTGGGTCGACAACCGTCCAGTGAACACCTGGATATTCTTTCCTCCATTTTAGCATCCTTCAATTCCTCTGTCCTCACTCCTCCCCCTGCCGCCCCAAACCCTGGTCCAAACGGCTCCGTCCACGGACCCTCCCCCTCCCCGTCCCAGTCTGCCACCTCCCATAGCATATCTGAAGTCTCCCCTGACTCGGAGTAAGTCCTTCTGAGTGGAAAATCCACCTCAACCCTCCTCCCATCCTTTTCTCACATACATCTTCTTCTCTTCCTCTTTTCTTCAGCATCTTATCATCTTGAACTTTTGACTTGTGCTGTTTCCAGATTTCCCAACCCTTTCAGCAGTCCTCCTACTTTACAGCTTCTTTATCATCTATTCCCATGTTTCTCAGTCTATTTTCTTCTGTTTTCCAGCTCTATCTCCGCTCGCTCTCTTTTTCCTCTCTTTTTCATTTTGCCTCCAAAGCTCATTTCCATTTGACCTCTTTAGTTTCACAGTGAACTTGAATTTACAATTAGTGAAGTGCTGTACAGATTTAGTGATGACTCATTTTTCTTTTCTGTACCTTAGAGCCAACAGAAGTGAGGGACAGTCTTGATGACAGCCTCCATATCCCTTAATGCATTGCTACAGTCTGGGGTCACACTGGACATGTTCAAAGGTCGCGGGTGGACCTGAAGCACTGGGACAACCTGGGACATTTGAGGACAGGGAAATAACACCGAGACAAAGGGAAACGCAGCGACAAGAAGACGGACCAAACATCCAATGATAACGCCGATTCGAGAGAGAGTCCGTGGGCGGCGCGTACTGTGTAAAGATTTTTCGAGTGTCGCCGCCTACGGCGAACCACGATGGTTCTGTGGAAGATGAGTCAACCACCTCTACTACCTACAAACTGTTAAAGGCAAAAACACAAACTCCTCAGATTCAAACAAACGAGATCCGTCAAAATGAAAAAAAAAAAAAGAAACTGTAAATAACATTTTTATACATTTTGTATCTTTTTCATTGGAGATGAAGAAGAAATCTCTTGTGATGTTTCTTTCTTTTTTTTTTAATTGACTGTGCTCATGTGAGGTTGTGAGTGAGGTTGGTGTGAGTGCAGTCTTGGTCGTTGCTGAGGGGGGAATCTGCCTCCCTCTCCCCACAAAGAAGAAAAAAAACCCCCAAATTTCCCCCTGAAACATTTCCTCACACGCATCAACTTTATGTATAGCGACAGGGGTCTGGCAATAGAATCGAATGAGATTATCGAAATCGCGAGATGCGGTTGGAGGGAAAATATCGAAGCAGGAGGAGGAAGTGATTGTAAATAGAAGGAGGAGTTATTTTAAGAGATTTGATGGAGCGAGATGATTGTGCAGAGAAAAATATTGAGGGTTTAAAGTTGGCGGCTAAACAGTTAAAAAGCTCAGCCACGAGTGACAATGCATCAGCTCTGTGCTGTATATGAATGTGACCTTGTCATCTATCTGTGTATCTTCGTGCCTGGTGCTATCTGAACCAGACCATATCAGACGGCTGAAATTACAAGACCATATCTGTAGCGTTCTAGAGACCTGGTGGGTGAAGGTTGATATCTCTGTCTGCCTCTCTGGATGAGGATGTATCGCGTAACAACCATTTAAATCCCCTCGAAGTTTTTGAACTTTGATGCCTGCCTCAAGGGATGACACAGGAGCAGCTGAACCTCGAGACCATTTGTAAACGCTTCTCATTGCAAAAGATCTCCGCAAAACTAAACCAAAGGGACGTAAATCTGTATGAAACACAGATGTTCTTCTCTTTCCTCTGATGGAAATGATTTGTGCAGGGCGCGTTGTAGCTCATGAGCTTTTTCAGTAACCGTGTCAGTGGAAGAAGTCCACTGAAAAGCTGTTGCTCTTCACGAGGCCGTAGATCAGCGCTACTACATAACCCGCATAACTGTTTGACATTTTATTTTACCCGAGTACCGCCTAAGCAAGCGGATTTTCATGTGAGAAGGGAGCGGATAAGAGTCATCGTAACACGCTCAGATATTTGTTTGAAGACATGAAAGCAGCCCTGCGGTATGTTCACAGCACGGTGCCAACCTGAATATTTAAATTGCTCCTTTATGTTTGAGAAATTCAACAGAAAAGAAGCTTGTGCTTCAGGAACAATCCAACATGAGCCCACAAAAAAACATGAAAACTCATTTTTATTTATTCAGATTCTCATTTAGAAGGTTTCATGAAAAAACGAGTTATTTTTCGAGATCCGTCAATGCTTCGGCAGCAGATTGCAGACGGGAGAGGAGATGTCAGCTGTGTCGGCGCTAAAAGCCTCTAAGTGGTTTCGAGATGCGGGTCTTTCCATCAGCAGCTGCACCTTTCTCACAGCTGTTGGAGGAAGCCCGGAGTTCAGACCTTAAGGTAACGACACACGGGCGTTTTCAAGAGTGGGGACAGGGACAGGGAGGCTTTTTTCTAAAGAAACCTAAAGCGGGTTGTAAAAATTGAAGGAAAAATTGGAGTTCTGTGTTGCCAACATGTGTTGTCTGTGTCCTTGAGCAGAAAACAGTCGATGTAAGTAAGATGTTGCATAACGGGCAAAAAAAATTAAAAAGAAAAAGATACAAGACAAGGCAAGGTTGCAAGGAGAACAAATTGGGTCAGAAATCATGACTGCAGAAATGTAGCTGCAGGGAGGAAGGCGTGGATGTTACTCATCACAGGGAGACAGAGGGGGAAGGAAAAAAAGAGACACGAGTGGATGGAAATGCTCAAAGTGGAAATAAACACACACCTTACACATAAGTGCATATCTGCCTTCTCTGACCGCTGCTCTGCCGGTCCCATCTCCCTGAGACGTGACAAGCACAACCTATTTGCGACAGTATTATTGTCAAAAAAAGTACTCCCGAGTGCAGAGCAACACCACCCACCGGTCTGTTAGCCTGACAAATCCTAATTTCTTCTCCATCTATATTTTTCTTCAGCTGACCTTCAACTTTGAAAGACATGAGATTTACTTTATTTACTGATAATTTATTGACACTGTATTGGTTATTTTCGCCATTTGAATGCGAGGATGCTGAGGAAACGTGTGTGCGTGTGCGTATGTTCTTTTTGTCATATGTAACATTTCCTGTCATCTGATTCTCACGGCTACAAATCCACAGATGGAGGGCAAGAAAAGGGAGGAACCTGAACTTACACCTGGAGTTCACATCTAAAGAGTTTAGCCAGTATTCAAACTGAGTCTGTTGTCCAATCTTAACTGTTAATCTATCCACGTTGACACATAATGTGCTGAAATAACAGAGGACTCTTAACTACAGGTTTAATAGTAGTTTGGCCCAATCCGAGCCACAGAAGCGAGGGCAGACAAACAAACAAACAAAAACCAACAACAACAAAAAAAAGAGGATTGGAGAGAAAAGGAGAGGAACAGAGAGAGGTGGAGAGATGACGGGAGGTTGTGTTTGTTAGCTTGTGTGTTCATTATTGGATGCTTTCTATCTTGCCGTCTGGATGGAAACAGCTGTTCCCCTGTTACCGCGGAAACAAGAAATGTTGGACATTAAAAAAGTGAAAAAAATGACTTATTCCTACAAGGCTCTGTGTTGTTTCTGCTTATTCTTGTCTGGTAGACACAAAGAGTTTTGCTGATTCATATTCATGCCAACAGACATTTTCAGGTGTAGAAAAAGGAAAGATCCTGTGACAGGGGGACACGCTTTCCTCTAGAAGCCTCCTCTCTCCCTGATTTGCGTTGACTCTCAAAGTCACATGCAGAGACATCAGAGGAGGGCGGAGATGTTCAGCTGCCACATTAAGACGTTCAGCTCAGGAGACGGCGGGGATCAGCGGCGCATACATAAATCTTAAGCTTTTAACCTGCGTAGAGCTGAAGGGAAACACTCATCAGTGCTCTTATTAGATTATTAATCTTACCACTTGGTCACAGCCAGGTTCATTAGGCACTGATGTGCAGTAGTAAAGCTAAAAATATTTGATCTGAAACGTGGGACCCGAAGGGTTGAAAATGGACATTTTTTGGAAATGTGCTTCCTGCCAAAAGTTGTCTGTGAAGATCAATACCGCTCTCTCCTGAGTGTCAGCTGGCATAAAGCAGAGGGAAAGCTGCCATTTTTCAAAGCATTGCATTTTTCATCTATTCTCTAAGTGTCTGAACTGTACCGAGGGGCTTAACAGCATTCATCAAAAAGATAATGGCCTCTTTTGGTGTTTTTGACGATCGCTGGGTGCGCCTAATTATTTTGCTTCCGATACTCTCAAAGAGTTTTTTTGGGGTTTTTTGCAGCACTGTAGTGGTGGCCCCCCTCCTCCCCTCCACAGTCCCAGCATAGAACCATCTGCAATGGGACACAAGGCAACCTGACCTTCTGTTTATGTACTCTAGTGTATTTGTAGGTTTGGGGGTATTTAGACAAGAGCACACCTTCAGCTCAGTGATCACACATTTAGGTAAAGTTTAGTATAACGTGTCGTCAATGAGGAAATCCTGCATCTCCAGCTGTGGAGGAAATCGACTGGCAGCGTTACCATGCAGAGCAGGGTCAGCGCTGAAGCTCAGTCATTTTCTTGAGGCGCCACCTACACGTTAGACCTGCTGCTGGGCCGCGGAAAGCCACGCCATGAAGGTGCCAGCACGGTGTTTGTGCCGATGTTGATGCCAGACGAGGTTTGGATCTCCGCAGTTAACGAGTCTGGTCTACATGTGGTCTGTCACTTCGTGGCTGAGTTTCTGCGGTTTGATCCACTTTGGGATCATAACACTTACAGATGTTCGTGGAGTGTTTGTATAAGGCAGACTGTACGGTTACACGCCTGAAGGCAAAGATTAAGTGGTGTGGTGTGTCTTAGAACTAAATATTACAGACCCCTGATTTCAGAAGAAGACGCACAACAATCACAGGTGTGCACGTACATCATACCTGTTTCTCTCACTTATTTATTCACTTACATATGTGTTTACTTACATATGTGTTTACTTACATATCAAAAACAAAGATAAAGCATGCACTGCAAAAGTCTGTTAAAAGAAAGTCCTTTTAGGAGTGTCATATCATCCTGTGTAGGTGTCATCTGGGTACATCCTAAAAAGGATGTTATTTAAAAAAATAAATAACCCCGAACATTTTGACCTTTCAAAAAAAAAATAAAATAGAGCGTTAAGATGATCAAAGAAATTTGTTTTAAATCTTGGGGCTAGATTGTGATAGATGTCACATAAACCAGGGTTGTCATTACAAACAATTTCAACAAGGAGTATAAAGTGACCTTACTGTTATCCGTACCGTAGTGTAGTTTTTGAAGATCAGCTCAAAAATGCTTTAAATGTTTCTCTACTAAGATGGAAATCACATTGCGGAGGGATTGGCTGTGATTCGTACTTACAGCGACTGTTGCTCATTTTGAAATCGTTCAGCAGCAACGTGTAAATGTAGAAAAAAATAGCTTCATGGTATATACACAAGACAATTCAAGAATGACACTCGTAAAAATAGAAACATTTGAGCGCATCAGCCAGTCGGGTCAGACGTCTTCTCCGCTTCGTCGCCGCTGCTGGAGGAAGACGGCGGCACGTCCTCGCCCATCCTCTTTAGCTTGGCTTTGTAGTAGGCCTTCTTCATCCTGAAGGCTTTCTCCTTCTGCCGCGCTGCTCTCCTCTTCTCCCTCACCAGCTCCTGCTCCCACGCCAGCACCTTCATCCTATTCTCCCACTCCAGGATCTTCATCTGCTGCTGCTGCTCCAGAGCCTCCGATCTCTGCTGGTGCTCCAGTCTGGACAGGTCTGCGGAGTCGTGCTGAGCTGGGCGGCGCCCGGCGTCTTCCGTCTTGCTGCCTGATGGTTGGAGATGCTGGCTGCTGAGCCTGGAGGTGCCTGAGAGGTCAAAGTTCAAAAACTTCACTGGGGTCTGTACTACAAAGCATGATCAGAGGTTTGCAAGGCAACTTTAGATTCACTTTCCTTTTTTTCAAGGCTGTTTAACACCCGGAGCTGCAGTTTAAAGAATAAAGCTGAAATTTAAAACACAATTTAGTTCCAGTCAGATCTACCTGTGCCTTAATGCCAGAGCAGCAAAGCTGATAATCCTACTGTCTTACACAGTTTTTCCTTCTTGCAAGCTGCTTTGCGATCTGATGCAGGCGCAGCTGTGCTTACTGTTAGCCTCAAAAAGCCTGAGTTGGCTTACCAAATGTATGTCTTGTCACAGGTAAAGAAAGCAAAACTAAATAAATACAGTAGGTTATAGTCTGTGTTATATATATGTCACAGGGCTTTGATATGAAATGCTATGAATTAATTAGGAACATGTCTAATGAAAATAGATCGCGCATGTTGAACACGCTTTTGGAGTACAGCCACAGGTGTAAGCTGATAATTTACACAAGTTCAAAATCCACGTGTGAGATTGTCATACAGCGTCTGGGCAATTTCAATAACTGTATCATCAAATGAAAATCTATGTACAACTCTGTGAAGAAAAATTTTCTGGATCTGTCCCGATCACTTTTGCCTAAATTTATGAAATTACAAATGCAGAAAAATGCTGTACTACACACGACATCATCAGGAAAGACTGTCAGCATGAAACGCACACAGACAGTAAAAAAAAAATACCCGGATAGAAAAACATAACCTGGAGAACTATTCCCGCTCGCCTGTGAGAGTTCAGGCTGTGTTTGGTCAAACAATGACTTTCGTGTACTACATTTAAGTTTGCATAAGAAATGAGGAGTGACTGGAGATTTTTGCACAGTACTGTAGTTGTCAAAACATTTAATTTCAGCCACAAATGGGAAGCTTGGAGATCAATTAGAGGAAAAGCAGAGGGACGAACTAAACAGCTATTTAGTTGCATATTTATGGTGCACAGTGAGTGTATAACACCGTCGTACACACTGTATACAGGCACTCCAAACAGCATGCCACTGCTATTTTGGAGACTATGCCTTGAACTCTATTAATTGGACTATCAATCTTCTTAATGACAGTATTTTATTTAGGTTGGTCACATGGGCTCCTTCTTCCCATTCACAATCTTCTAATGAGCATTCAACACTAAGGCCATCTCTGCAGCAAAATAGCTGTAACACCCTTTGCTCATCACCCTTAGTAATGTTAACTGAGCTAATTATCTCCTTCAGCTCAAGGTTATTGTTTCTTAATTAAGAGTGGAGTATTAATCAAGTTAATAGTAGAATATCACACTATTGGCCCACAGAAAGTTGGCTGCTCAAGGGTTTCCAAGCAACACATGCTCAAGCAGCTTGCTGGGTGTTATTTGTTGGTACCTGGTGCTGTGAAGTAGGCAGCAGGGAACGCCACATTCTGTAGCTCTGCATTGTGGGAGGTGGAGTTTGTAGAGGGGCTGTGGTGCAGATCTGACCAGTCCTTGCCTGTTATTCTATCCAAGGCGTCACGCTGGAGGCAGATGGCCACTTGCTCCTTGCTGTCCTCTGCCTAAGAAGGAGGTGAGCCATGTGGTGTTTCTAGGATTAATATTTGTCTGAATCTAAGAGCAGCTCCAGGATTACCTCTTAAATAAAATGAAACCAAAACTTTAAAAGTAATTACCTGATTCATGCTGCCATTCATCTGTCCTGTCATCATCACACTTCCTGATAATAACAAAAACAAGCAAACAAACAAAAGGATAAGGAGATAAACAGGGAGGCACTGCAGGTATATGTCTTATCAGAAAAATGAACAAAGAGCGCCTCCCTCTGGTGGACACAAGCACAACATCATCACAAAACACCTTACACAATCATGATGCCTATCAATAAAAGCAGAAAGCAAACATAGAAATTAAAAAAGTCCACAAATGTCAGTAGAGTCAGAGTTCAGTTAGTAGAATCAAGTGAAAAAATAAAAACGCATTTAACATAAAAAAAACAAAACAGGGGTTATTCAATCAGCTTCCAGGCTGACTTCATTATACTGTAAGACACTTTAAGTAACTGTTGGGTTAACTGAATATCTCTTTGTGTAGATGAACAGTATCATGAAAAAGGGGGACAGTCACACTGAGCTCAGGTACTCACAAGGTACGCCACAGTGACATTATGAGGAAAACATTTTACTCATAATTCTAAGCATCGCAATAACATATAGGGTGATTTATCGCCTTCTTTCAGCTGCAAATAATGCTGCAGTTACAGGCAGTTATATGCAACTTGTTTCTAATAAAGCAGCATTGACTGTGACGATTCACAGATGTGTTGCTGTCTACGCAGAGAGAAACTTACATTTAATTATCACATCTGCTCTCAGCAACCTTCCTGTTCTTTAGCAGCAGAGAGAGCCGTACTCTGGGAATACTACAAACCAGAGGGCTCATTTACTAGCATCCACAGACAACGTTAGCACAGCAAACTTAGACGAAATCAAGTCTAACCCAAGAACCACCCAACACGCTTATCTTGACAAAGCTACCTCCTAATTCAGAGCAAGCTTGTGGCTCAGTCACGAGTAAAAATAGGCCAACAACCTTCTTACATCTACAAAAAAAAAACAATGACTTTTCACAGGTCAAATGACAGAAGGCAACCTTTCAAAAAGTCGCAGTCTGACTTGGATCACTCTTAGAGTGACAGTCGAATCTGAAGGTTTGCAAAATAGTTGTTGTCTAATTTATGAAGGTATCATATTGTGGTGTGTCTGATGACACCACTCAGTGTTAAACACAGTTCAAGTTTTCATGCCAGTGCCAGCTCATGCCATCTCAGGTTATTTGATTACATCAGAGACATAAAACAACAACAACAATATAATAATAACTTTAATTCAATAAACCATTTTTCCATGATGCTAAAGAGCTTAAAAAGAAAGAGAAAACCTGAAAAACAAACATAAACCTTAAGTTACCCAAACTTGCTTTACAGGATCAGTGAACGAATAAATGAGATAGTGTGTTCTTTGTGTGCGAGCTATTACTGAGTGATCGAGTTTTCTTCATACATTCGGATAAAACAAACACAAACATCATTACAGTTTTAATTAATTATCCTAATTAAATTCATTGCTTAACCCCTCGAACCACGCAGTAGACCAAACTAATGCACCTTATATTCATTGTATTCTAAGAATGTAAATAATCCATAATTTAATAATAATGGAGGAAGTCTTGTTACTCGGAGACACTTCAGCGGACTCTGGATGCTGGCTGCTGCTCCTTGCTGTTGTTTCTAAGCTATAATGACACGGGATATAAAACCTTAAATCAAAGACATAACAGACACCATATACTCAAACTCCATAAAAGATGATGTCCTGATGACCGCTCGTCCTGGGACAGATGTTTTAACACTTCTGTCTAGACTGCTGTAGCCAAACACACACACACACAACAACGATAACACCACATCACGACTAAACCATCTGAGCAAACAGCGATGAAGCAGTTATCACATCGAGATCTAGCCAATTCTCTTAACAGATTTCTGTCATTCCTTTTAAGATGTTTTATAGTGTGGAAAAACTGGAAGGGACCCACCTTCCAGCAGCTTGCGGACCGCCGCTTTGTGGCCAGCTCCCCCTGCGTGGCTGGTAAGAGCAGCCTCGCCCATGGTCTGAAGTTTGAT
>VUQR01018152.1:0-11177 GCA_015108515.1 Hemichromis elongatus | reverse complement strand
TTTACAACAGGCCCTGCATCGGGCGAAATGAATGTCCTGGACGTCCTTAACCAGCCAGTCCTTGTAAACATCCTTTGCGAGCCAGGAATCTTGGAATTTACATTTACCAGGCATAGTTAGCTCTAAAAGTTAGCTGGACCGCTACCTCCCAGCCTGGAGCAACCTCTTACCTTCTAGTGCCTCGTGATGCGTTCACGTGTTCTCCGACGATTTGAAGACACAATTACGCTGTTGCACACGTATATTTTGGCATTAGGTTACAAAATATCGTGAAAACGTTATAATCCAAACATTGAGATAATTAACATAACTTTCCAGTTACCGGTATTGAATTACGCAACGAATTAGAATCAGAGTGTCTTAATCTCATCACTACAGGTGCAGCTGTGGTATTAAAATGATAATAATGATTTTTTTTGTATAAAGAATTGAAAGTAAAAGCGCTATGAATCTTCACAGTATTTTAAGATCAATACCTGCGACTGGGGCAACTGACTGAATTTTATCGAACATCCTTAAACGCAGCATAACATACAAGGCTGTCCTTCACGTGCACAGACTTCACCAATGAAAATATGATTAAACTCCTACTAGCCAATCAGTGTTGAGAAGGTCGGTAGTTCAGCTTGATTGGTTGAAAGCCGGCAGGAAACACTGAACAGAAACACATGGGTACCAGACTGCCTTTGGTGGACTTTGAAAGTGATTTTATAACGTTTCTGAACACTTTTCTACATTGAGAGTGTGTGTAAGTAGGTACGTAGCGATATTAATGTTTACATGTTAAAGTTGTCTGCAGTTGTATATCTTATTCCTTTCTAAATAAGGCGATAAGAACGCCTTCGGTTAGCTTGTTTTGCTAATCAATGGTAATGATCACTCAGCATTGGACTTAAGTAAATACAAGAGCAGACTGCACTACCCGGAGTCTCAGCATGTTTTACAAGTGCGATTTCTGATTTGTAAGTTAAAACTGTTTGTCTTCCATTCATAATGGTCTTCGTTTTTTTTGGCTGCTCTCTTTAGGGGTCGCCACAGCGGGTCATCTGCCTGTATCCCACCTTATCCCTATAATGTGCCTTTGCTGACCGCAGTTAATCATTAAGAGATGGAGACGGTGGCCCTGGTTGCTCCAGTTACAGCTTTGGAGTTCCTTCAGGATGCATTTCTAATTAAAGGTTAGTGTTCATCATGAAAGATAAACAGGTGGTACAGTGCTCCAAACTCACTTTTTGTTACAAGTTCTTTATTGTTAAACTTTAACTAATTCAGATCTTCTTCATTTTGTATCTGTGCCGTGTTCTGTTTGTAACTCTGGTTTCTGTAATGCTTAGCTTGAACTTCAGAGTCCAACAATTTGTAAAGTATTGCACAATGCAAGCACACACACAGCTTTTCTTTCATGGCAGGTGAGGGTCCGGTCTTGTCGGTGTACAGACTCAATCCTCGCCCTAAAGCCTGTGCCTCACTGAGCGTTCTCCATCATTACCGGATTCATGGAATAAGACCTAGAAGTTGGAAAGTTGTGCCACCACGGAGTGCCGGTTAGTATGGGCTGATGCTTTTTTTGTTTTGTTTTGTTTTTTGTGTGTCTTGTTTAGTTTGATTGTTTTTAATATATGTTAGTAAAAAGAGAAAATTATTTACAGCGTGATAAGAAAGTGAAAGAAAGGCAAGTCTGGAGCCAAGAATTAATTCTCAGCAAAGATAACAGTTAAATTGTAAGCAGTTAAAGGTGTGCTTACAGGTGTTAGATTAAATTGAAGATATATACAGATTGTCTTTATCGCACAATTATTTATTGAATATTAATAATTTTTATTTAAGCCTCTAGCTATTTCTGCTCTAATTTTTCCATTTTAAAAATGTTTTAATATATATATTTTTTTTTGCTCTTATTTGGCAGCACTGAGCACTACAGAGCCAAATGAATGTGACCTTGCAGTATTTGGAGGCAAAGCTGTGAGGTTTATAAGGTTCCATGTGGAGAATGGAGAGCATTTTCGCCTGGAGGTCCTGGGTCCTCTCATGGAGCTACAGGACTGGGCTCTGGATGTCCGCTGGCTCTCTGGAGACAAACAGCCACTGCTGTGTGTGGCTCTTGCTCATAATAGTGCTCTCCTCTTGGATGTTGCAACTGGAAATGTCCTGGTTCAGCGTTCTTGTCTGGAAGGGTGTTTGCTGTATTCTGCTCTCCTTCTGGTTCATGAATCCTGGGTGGATACTGTCATAGTTGGAGGGACTGTGTTCAATCAACTGGTTGTCTGGAAGCCTGGGGGAGGAGACAAAAGTAGCAATCTTGAAATCAAAGCTCCAATTGAACGACATTTACTGGGTCACACTGGGGTCATCTTCAGTATCTCTTACCTCCAGGAGAAAGGATATTTAACTTCAGCCTCTGATGACCGCAGTGTACGAGTATGGGGTGTTGGCACTTTAGGTGGGCCTGAAGGGAAATGTGGGGACTTGAACCCAGTTTGTTTAAGGATCCTATATGGACATCAGGCCAGGGTGTTCTCAGTCCGTCTCTCATCAGAGAATATCTTCAGCGCTGGGGAAGATGGGACCTGTTTAGTCTGGGATTGGGCTGGAAGTGGAAAGGTGGTTCGCACGTTAAAGGGACACCGAGCAGGGGGTGTTCGTGCACTGGCAGTCAGTGAGGGAGAGGAAGCGAGATGGGTGGCTACAGGAGGGGCGGATGGAGGGGTGAGGTTGTGGAGAGTGGAGGGCAATGAGAATAAGCAGTGTCTAGAGGAGGAGGCAGTAACGGAGAAACTAACTGACCTGAAATTTCCTGGTCAGGGCCTGCCTAAAGTTGTTTGTTTAGCAGGAGAAGAGGATGGCAGTACAAGCTGGAGTCAGTGTAAGCCTGTAGTTTGCACTGACAAAGGAATAGTTTACCAATATAGTGTTGGGAAGTGGGAAGTAGTGTGGAATGGGACTCCTGAGTTTCAGTCCTACTGTGTGATGGAAACAATAAGTATCAGTGTGAAGGGGTCAACGACCAAAGTTGATTTGTGTGCTGTGGGAAACCTCAGTGGGTCCTTACAGATCTTTCCCATTTCTCACCCTCAGTCTGGGATTCTGCTTACATGTGGATCAGGGAAGATCCATACTCTTATTTGGCACAAGGGAAAAGAGTGTGTGTATTTGTTAGCTTCAGGTGCCGAAGGTCGTGTCTATCGCTGGTGTGTAGAAACAAAAATCAGTGAAACCCGTTCTTTAGCTCTCAGCATCATTGCTCTACCTTCGTTCCTCCTCCCCCCGTGCGCTAAGCGCTGGCTTACAGCTGCAGTGCGCCTCCAGTGCAGGTCAAGGGAGGTGCTTTGGGTGTGTGGAGACAGGAGAGGATCCCTGCTTCTGTTTCAGGAAAGAGAAAACTCAAATCAAAGTAAAGGAGATAATGGGGACACAAATGGAGAATTACTGAGAGATGGTAAAATTGAGGAAGGTGGGCCTGAGGGAGAGGGGAAAGGCAGAATGATAGAGAATGAAGAAAGCAAAGAGATGCAGGACCTGCTGCTGCATCCTCTGAGCTGTCTGTTTGGGGTGCATGGGAAACAAGGTGTAACCTCTGTGTGTGAGTACCAAGGCTTGTTCTACAGCACTGGCAGGGACGGCTGTGTTAGAGTTTTCAGAGTGCGCCCATCGTCACCAAAGAATCTTGAAGAAAGTAGAGAGGATGAAGAAAGGCTTCAGCTGCAGGTTCTCAGGGTCCAGCGTGCCTGCAAAGGAATGGAGTGGCTGGAGAGGATTTTAATTCTTGAACCTGAAAAAGACGTGGAGGAGGAGGAGGAGGAAGAGGTCACAGAGGAATGTGAAGAGGTGCATAACAAAGAACACCATTTGACAGAACAGGTGGATGTTAAAGGGGAGGAGGCAGGAGAAGAGCACTTCAGTGAAGTAGAGAAGGAAGGCAGAGAAGCCAGATTTGTAATCGTCGGCTTTCATGCTGTCCATTTTGTTGTTTGGGATCCCGTGAGGCAGGAGAGACTGTTAGCAGTGCCTTGTGGTGGGGGGCACCGCTCTTGGAGTCTGTGGCCATCACGCAAAGGGATTTGGCTCGGATATGGAGCTTTGGTGTTTATCAAGCAGGGGACTGTCCTGGCTTCACAGCCCCCTGGGGAAGCAATGGGTTGGGATGGCAAGACAGGAAGAGCTGGAGGAACAGGATTGAAAGAGGGAGTGCATGGAAGAGGAATTGGATGTGTATGCAGGCTGGGGAGGATAGCAGACTTTGGGAACGGGAATCAGGCAAGAAACAGTGAAAATGAAGGAGGCGAGGCTCCAAGCCACTGGGAGTTAGTAGTAACAGGTGGAGAGGACACTAGTCTGAGTGTCCTGGCGGTACATCCCTTTTCTGGGAATATTAAAGTCCTTTCAGTTATTACTGACCACATCTCGAGCATCCGCACGGTGACAGCGATTGTTCGTCCAGAGGGAGCGAGTGAAAGCCAGTCAAAGAATCTATCTGCTCTGCTCGTGTCAGCCGGTGGGCGGGCTCAAATCCAAGTTTACCGGCTGTTAATTGTTTGGGACGAGCAGAGAATGGCTCCTTCCTGTCAGGTGATCCAGGTAGCCAGTCATCGATTGGACAAACAGTGGGAGAGGAGACGCAACAGACACAAGATGGTGAAAATGGACCCGGAAACGAGGCAAGTTTTTTAAAGTTAATGTTGAAATACGTGACCTGTTATTTTTTCTCTGCATACATTTCCTCTTCCTCACAAAAAAATCTTTGTTCAAAGAGAATCTGCTATATTTAAGCTGAATATAACTTTTATAACTTGGTTTTTGCATTTAAAAAAAAAAAATGCACCTTTGATTACAGCTCTTGTGTGCGTGTTTTCAGGTACATGTCTGCAACAGTGGTGGATGAAGAAGTAAACCGTGTCATCGTGGCTCTGTCCTGCAGTGACGGGGCTGTCAGGTTGGTGTTCATCACAGCAAGGGCTGAAATTTTCCCTGAAGCTGCAGAAAAAAGAAAATCACTATGTCTTCCAAATGAGTTGATGCTCTCAAAAAGTATTGTATTCAGTACTGGGGCGATGTTGGTGGTAATTATAACAACTGTAATGATGAATGTAACAGAATTAAAGGCTTTACATTTCATTTATGTGTGTCTGTGTGTGTATTGTGGCAATAATGAGCTGCAATCATCAGCTTTTGTATTATGAAGTATTTTTGCTCAATTTTGCTGTTTTTTACACGTCTGCCTGTCTGTCGACTGATTGCTGAAACAATGTGAGTGTAGCATGCAGTCACATACAGTAACATATGTGTAGAGAAATACACATTGATCCTGCCTGATCTTTTGGGGTCAGAACATCAGTATAAAAACCAGCATTATGACTTTTTACCTAGCTATAGTCCAAAATCCCTTCCTCCTCGACATTTCTGTTTATTTTTTGAAATGTTATTCTGTGAACATCTTACTTGTATTTTTATTTTTACTGTGGTAATTTTTAGCATACATTTTATTCTTATTTTTTATGCATATTCAGATAATTAAAAGAAAATGCAGTCATTAAACGTCGAGTGGAAAGTTAATGGAACTGTTCGGTAATCATGTGCTTGAACCCTGTGTGCTACAGTTTCTAATGTTCTTCTTTAATACTCTAATCACTGTTTTATCACCTCCATTACTGTCTTTTCCAGACTTTTCTCTGTCAATGAAGCGAAAGGTCAAATTGATTTGCTGTGGGAAACATTTCACCATCAGCGCTGTGTACTCAGTGTCGCCACCTGCAGCCTGGAGGATGACGCAGGCAACAGGTTATTACTGTGATTGTTCATCTTTTATTCCTGGGCTCTTATATCATGCTTTACAGAACCAGACCGCTGCTTTTGTTTGTTTAATCTTTTTAGACTTAAAGTAGCAGCTGGTGTATTAATACTAGAGTCAGATGTTTAGTATTTAGGAAAGCATGAAGAAAGTAGTTGCTTTTTTTTTAACACTTAGTTTTATGTCTATAACTGTGTGTCTCTCTTGCAGGTATAAGCTGCTGTTCAGTGCTGCGACTGATGGGAAAATCGCAGTGTGGAATTTGACCGACTCTTTGTTCTCATCAACGGATAATTCAAGCGATCCTACAACATCACCAGTCCCCTGCCTCGATGTTCCCGCCCACCAGAGTGGGATTAACTCGTTGGCTGTTTGGGCAGAAAAACCGGGACAACAAAAGTGTAGTTGCCTAGTAACTGTTGCTAGTGGAGGAGATGATGGACAGCTTACTGTGTCCACAATCAGGGTGGAGCACTCAGAAGGTGGGAAAATCGGGAGCCACGTAGGATTGGCTCAGATTTCTGACTCTCAGCCTCTCCTACAAACAGAGCTTCAGTGTCCAGACAGGCTTCAGATACATCTCCACTCCCAGTGCCACATCCCGCTGGCCCATACTGCCCCTCTAACAGCACTGAAGGTTCTGAGACCAGACCTCTTGGTCTCCACTTCCTCAGATCAGAGGGTTTGCCTTTGGAAGGTCTGCAGTAACAGTATCAGCCACTGTGGGGCACTGTGCTCCCACGTTGCTGATGCTGCAGGGCTCGCAGTCTGGGAAGCTGAGGAAGGAAATCAGAAAGTGAAGAGAGGATTTGGGTCTGAGCAGGAGACTGATGGGAGGCTCAAGAGGGATAAAGAAACAGCTGATGAGAAAAGCGGCAAAGAACCTGTTAAGGTAGAGAGCGAGACCGGTGACCCAGTTAGCAAGACTACTGGTGAGAAAGAAGAAGAGACAGCCACAAGTCCAAGAAATCAACCCGAGAAGGACTGCGTAGGTAAGGCAGCGAGGAGAGTGATGCCTGAGATGGGTCTGAAGGAGCGATGGGCGCTCGTCTGTGGTCAGGGCTTCCAGCTACTACGAGTCAGGAATGCAGAGAAAAACGGAGAAAAGGGAAAGCTGGACGAGCGAATTAAAGTGACTCTCCAAGAAAAGTGATCCTAAATAAAAAGATTAAAGAAACTTCACAAAGGGACATATTATTAAATTGTTTCTCAATTACCTGTCTTAATTGCAGCTATATACTTCGATGTAAATGTAAGTTTTAAAGTAAAGTATTTATTCTCCAGTTTTTGTTTCTTTATTTTTTGTTACATAAAAATGATAAAAACATGTTTATTGCCAGTTTTTATTGCCAATTTCTGAGACGTGGAGATGATCGTAAATGTGAGCAGCAATTTCCTTTCTGGTATTTCCTTTAAGAAAACACTGAAAGCGTTTGATTTCTATTAAGAAAGAGCATTAATGGCACAAAGAACATTAAAATCCATCTCTGATGTGTTTCTGGCATCTGTGGCCTACTTTAGGGAATAGTAGCAAGCTGCACAAAGATGGCTGAAGTGATTGGAGTTATTTTTAATACAGTATGGTGCATCTCATCCAGCCAGGAAATAAAGGCCTTTTTGTTTTTAGATGACGAGAGTCTTGGGACTTCAATTCTCCACACAGTAAAAACCTCAAAACAGAAATGTGTGGTGTATATCTAGGCTATCACCTCACGTCGCCTACTCCCAAGATTTGTCCTCAAGCAAGGTACTTAAATTCAGATTGTTTTATGCTTCCAAAATGTGTCTGTCTAACATTATGACGAGCTTAAAGCTAGACATAAAAATACAAACTGTCAAAATAATTGTCACAGGACCAATTATTTGAGATTAGAAGTCTCAGGAATCTCCTGTGAGACCTGACTAATCTCGTACAGCAGAGACTCCCACCTTGTCACGCTGAAACCGAGAGGGTTTAAAAAAGTAACTGTAGTTTGAGTCCGTTTATATTGTCAGCACGCTTTGTGTTATTGGCTGAAAGCGAGGATTTATATAACTATTCTCGCTCATACTGTGTACATTTGTGTATTTGTTTATAAAATGCAAATGTAGTGCTTTGATATGAGATGCTAATACTGCTTAAATGGCACATTGATATGAAACTATATGCGTGTGTGTCTTTTTGGCATGCAAATGTAGCCGTGGAAGATGCCAAGGAGAATATTCACCTCCAGCATGTTAAATGTCAAACAGTACAAAAGAGTGTGTGCTTATGTGTGTGTTGATTCACTGTCACCTGCTTGGAGTTTAACTATAAACACAGATGAAGTGCCCACCTGTACTGTGTGTGTGTGTGTGTGTGTATGTGTGTTTGCTTGTATTCCTCGTGTACATTTAAAAGTGAATTCCTGGTTTAATATTAGGCTTTCCAGGAAATTATAGCGAGTCCTTGTAATGTCCTCAGAAGTAATGGAAACAGGACTCTGTGATGATTACTGGTTACTTGACACGTGGTCTAAACACTGGGATTACTGACATTAGCTAAATTAGATTCCAATGTGTGCACATATTTGGATGCGTACACACTGGAGGGCTGTGTGCAGGCTGGGGCACATGGAGGGGCCGACTGCAGGTGTCCATGAATATTTTAATATTTCAGTCTTGTCTCATATTGCTTTCTGTTGACCTCCCATCTCACTGCCTGCCACTCACAATGAAAGAAGAGAAAGAAGAAGGAAGAGAGAGGAAGGAGGAAACGGTGAGTAAAAGAGAGGAGGGTGTTGAAGAAGAGGGACCTGAAGAGAATGGGGAAGACAGCTCCTTGCACCATTTCCCATAGTTCTCTTTGTGACCACAACTGTCAGTTAGGCAGGAAGAAAGATGAGGGCTGGGGTCAGTGAGCGCATGAGTGCTTGTATGGTGAGGGTGGTGGGGGGCTACTTGCTGCTGGTTTTTGTTGTTTGAGGAGCAAGAAAGGCATTATTGTAGGAAATTAGAGGGATAAAAAAAAAAGCCCTATTTAAATGTTCTAAATTTTACACTTTATATGAAAACCTTTTTATTTGTTTTGTTTTTCGACTGTGGTTTTAAAGCAGGGGAGTGGAAATAATTGAAAAAAAAAAATCCAGTTTCAGAGATCTTCAACGACCGTTGGGGGGAAGTGCAAGTTGGGAAATTGCCCCCCCGAGTCTTCTGAAGCAGGAGTAGCATTTTACGTCTATCAGACAGGTATGCACTCTCTCTCCTGGCTCTTCATCACTGTTTCTGATTTTGATCCACTACTTATTGTTTGTATTGTTTTGATGTTTTGTTTGTTTATTTGTTTTCCCTGCCTTGTTCCTCAACTTTAATGGGTATTAATAAAATGTCATCAGTGTACATTACCGTGCAAAAGTAATGATTACCTGTGTGTGTTTGTGCGTGCCAGACAGCACAGCTTATACAGTATACAGCTCACCTTATATAGCGTATAGTTAGGACAGGTGAGCCTGTCCTAACCTTAATTATGATCCTATAGGCTCAGATTACTACAGGACTGGTACAGCATTTCATAAAAAATTGTTGTTGTAATTCGGTGCTATTAAAATGAACCTGAATTTAATTGTGTCCTTAAAACATTTGAAGGAAGTGGACAAGTGAAGGACGACAGGAGTAATGGCTACAGCAGACAAACAGTATGTCAAAGTCATGTCCTCAAGAAATAGGGGAATAAAAATCCAGCAAAGACCTGACACATGACCTGAGAGATGCATCTGGCCCTTCAGTAAAGCCATCTACTGTTCACTGAAACCTAATCAGAAATGGTCTCAGTGAAGGATGGCTGTAAAGAAGCTATTCATAAGAAGGGAAACAGAGAGAGAAGGCTGGCATATGGCAACAAGAGCTGGACTTAAAATCAGTCACAACAGGCCTCAGGAATGAATCTCAGTTTGAAAGTTTTGGTTCAAATCACCATCAACATGTAAAAACAGTGAGTCTCTACAGCCATCTGTAAAACCGGGTGGAGGTTCTGTGTGGGATCATCTGGACAGAGAACGGAACAAAAAGCAGCCAATGTCTAAAGAAAATCTTTGACTGTCCTTCAAAAAGCCTGGCCACATGTACCTGGAGACTGCTTAAAAAGTTTAGAATAAAGCTTGCCCAAGAGAGGCTGTATTAAAGAATAAAGGTGGTCATACAAAATATTGACTTACATGCGTATTAGAATAGTACAAACTCTGTTTTTGCCTTTTAGTCTGCATTGACATCTATGTTTGCATGTTTTGACAAATCACTGCAAATCTTTCTCAATTCCCTAACAAAATATAAAGAAATGAGGGCTGGGACAAAAGCTTTGCATAGTTCTGAATAAATTTGGTGCCAATATCTCAATTAGTCTTAACGATGTTTATCTTTAGTCTTAACCCAAATCTAAAAGTATAGTATGAAGAGAATTCCATCCAACAATTGGTTCTTTCTCCAAAAGTGGACTGATTTGCAGATAGACTTAGTGTGATCCCTACAGCTGCTATACTACTTTACTGATATATGGTATATAACCTACTGTTATTGTAAATAAATGAAACTGCAATAAATAAATAAATAAATAAATGTATATTTGCTCTCAGGCTCCCGGACTGGTAATGTCTCTTGACCGCCTGCCTTCCATTGGTTCATCTGGGACTAAATCAACAGGTAATCAATGAGATTCAAGGACTATTTCCTGAACCGTCAAACAAAATGATCTAAATCATAAATTTTGTGCAATATGGTTATTTCTGTGACAGAGTTGCCCTTTTGACAGCACAAGCTCTCCGGGAACAAAATGATAAAAATAATAAATTCATCAAAGCAGAAATTTCAAATCAAATCAAATTTTATTCGTCACATACACAACCATACAGAGTACTATATGTAGTGAAATGCTTTGTACAACTGCCCGTTACCTTAAAATAAAAGACTACAAAATAAAGAATAAATATGGAAAGGAAAACAAAAGATAAGTTTAACTAAGAAAGAATAAACAAAATGTATAATTTGAATAAAATAACATAACTGTACAGTGCAAAATATGCAATAAAGAGACATATATGAAAAAAATAGAAAATAAGAGACAGCTGTGTTGTACAATACCAAATATACAATATAAGAAACGGGTATAAATAAATAAATAGAAATGGCACGGGTTAAATGTTTAAATGTTTAAAGTGACTGTGCATCCAGGTGGCAGTACAGTGTGGTGGACTGATTAAGAGAGCGTATCGCCTGCGGGAAGAAGCTCCTCTTCAGTCTCTCTGTGTTGGTCTTCAGGGAGCGGAATCGCTTTCCTGACCTCAACAGAGAGAACAGTCTGTTGCTGGGGTGACTGAGGTCCTTCACAATCTTCCTGGCCTTGGTCCAGCACCGCTTGCTGTAGATTGAGCACAGGTCAGGG
>VUQR01018149.1:14857-29509 GCA_015108515.1 Hemichromis elongatus | reverse complement strand
CCTTTATCTCACATGACAGAGGTCAACTGCCCATTACATGCAGGACCCCCCTCCCCCACAGCCAGGCAGGTATATCTGTCAAGTCAGAGGTCAGCTGACCAACTGTAGCACCATAGGTTCCCTTTTTTTCTTTATCTATACATGTCAGAGGTCAACTGAAACCCGCCCTACCTATATAAAAACATCCCAACCGGTAAATCGTATTTCATAGAGCCCAAATGCTGTGAACAACTTTTGAGAGGTTTTGATCTGACAAAGGTGTCTCTCATTGATTTGCTAGCTGCGTGTTTTTTTCGCCGGTGCTGAGCGCCGTTTATTGCTATTTATTGTCTGAGGAAAAAGCGCGTCAAACTTTAGGATAGTCCTTTCACTTTCAACAAACATACGTTTCCCAAAAAGCCTAATAGCCGCTAACACGGATAAATTCACAGTTAAATTTCAAATGGTTTAGACAAAATACGCATCGACTTGCGGTGTCGTCTTTAAAAAGCGAACGGGTAATACATTATTTAATTCTGTTTATGGAACACAGTGTATTTTTAGTTTATCAGCGCATAGTTATCCTTATTCTTTCATTCTTAAACCTAAAGATTACTTGTTTTTTATTTTAGACAGTTGAAGTGAAACAGTAAATAGCATTATTAGTGCCTTTATATTACTACTGTAATACTACTAGTGCTACAATGATTTTGAAGGCAGATCTAATGGTAAGGTTGTTAAGTAAATATATTTACTCAGCCTTGGAAATCCAAATGTTGCAAAGCATTATTTGGAAATACTTCTATTAATCTACAGTGACACGATTGTGTTAATGATCCAGTTCACCAGTAATGAACTAGTTATACACTTTTGACAGTTTCAGCCATGTTTCACCTTAATGCTGCCTTATGACAAACAGGAAATGTAGATTGCAAAATGTACTTCCTTTAAAATGAAATTCAAAGGAGTAAATGAAATTAAGTTGCACCACATGTAATGTAATATAGGAAATGGTGTCTTTTCAGCATTGACAAACACATGCATGCCTGATCTTGCACTGAGATATATTCTGGTGTGGACTATAAAAAAAAAAAAAGGGAAGGAGGAGTGCTTTTAGAAGTGTCCTCGACCACAGTTGAAGTCTGAGACAAACAAACAGCCTTTGTGTCAGGAGTTCTTCCTAAACATAAAAAACCGTAGATGACTTATTCTTCTATGCAGGGGTAAGTAAAATACTTCCACTTCTCCAGCTTTAAGTGATCTTTTATCGGAATAGATGCATGTATGCATGTATAAATCATAATGTCACGTGTTCTTTCGCATTGTGTCAGTCCGTCTGTAAATATTTACATTCAAGAGTATAAACTTGGTTTGTATCTTATACCAAATCTACATTTTTTCTGTCAACATTTGTACTGAGCGAGCACATTTTTTAAGCGCCAGCAGCAGCGTTTCAAAAATACTCTGCTGCAACTAAATGCATTTAACCCTTTGAAACCAAGTGCATCATGTTTGAATCATGAGTTTTGTGAGCTCTGAGACTCCTTCAGTCTTACATTTTCTAAATGAAAACCAAAAAAGGTTGATGATTTTTACTGCAAAACGATGAACTGCGATACAATTATGAAAGCAAAATTAATCAGAAGGTCCACATTACTGACAGATTTCTAAACTGCGGCATTGTTAGATGTGGTTCTTCAGTTTGTAGGGAGCATATTGATAATAGAGCTTGTTGACTGATGGTAGACAACAAAGTTTTTCACATATCTTCAAAACTAGGTAATTTATAATATATTTCTTCTTTTTGTCTTCAAACTGTTATCGAAACTTGTAACATTTATGTAATTTGGTAAAATTTAAAGGAAAAATGCTCTTAACAATTTGATTTGAAGTTCTTGATATCACATAAAATACGACAGCTTCTCACATTGTAAAGGACCAAAACAGGCATATAAGTTGTAAATTGCTAGTTTATTGCTTAGCAATACTTTCATGAACACTTTGTTATAAATCCCATCGTCTGCCTTCAATTACTCAGGGACAATACTTTATCTCCACTCTCTGGGCTGCAGAGGACCACTAGTTCCACTCTTCCCTGATCTCTTCACTTTATTCCCAAGGCTGAGGCAGGGTTGTATATACATATGTATGAACAGTTTGTACCTTTCTCACCAATGTGCACATAGGCATACACTTAAGTACATGATGGTCATGGGAAATTCACTGTGATAAACCTCAGCTTTGCTTAATTCTCTAGGCAGCATCTGTCAGCTCCAGCAGTGCATTAAATACTTTAAAGCAATACTTAACCTCACCATACACTTTTTCATCCTTTTCTTTTTTCAGATTTTTATATAATCTCTCTGACGATATTATTTGTAGCATATCATGCTGCAAGTGTTCTCACTGTTGGCATGCTGTTTTATTGTCTCTATTTGAGTGTTAGTACCCTTTAATCTTTATTACTTCTATATCTTCCATCTTTAGATTCACATCTTTGGTTTTGAGAATTACACGAAGAGATATTCAGACCATGAATATAAAGATTAGCCCCATCCATCCAGTCAATACTTGATAACATAGATGTAATATGAAATTTAATTTGTTAGTGCAGTACTGGATTAAATACAAGGATATACAGTTTTTGTGAAAATATCAATAACTCAGGTGACAAATTCTTGTCAATTAATTTTTAATGCAAAGAATGGTTTAGCAAGAATGTAAACATTGGGCTGACAATAAATGAATGATAATATAAAATGTTACTAAATGAATGATAGCAGCAAAACCAGAAGAAGCTCTACTTCCCCTCATGCAAGTAATTACCTTATATGTTTTTCATCACAATTTAACAACACTATGTTATGCAAACCTGTGTATTGTAAAACGAATAAACGAAATGCCAGGCTCCCGAAACACTTCCTTTTTTGCATTTCTCTTCTTTTTTCTGTGTCTTTGATTAATGTTGATCTTTTTATTTTACTCTATTGCTTACAAAGCTGGAAAATCAACTCAAACGTACAGTCAGAAACAGATGATTACTGAAGAGGAAATAAAGGAGTGAATCGTAAGCAGAGGTGGAGAAAGAATAATAATCTGTTCAAAGTAAAAAGCTGAGAGGAAAGAGTTTTTTGTTTTTTTTTTAAAGCTTGCCTGACCTGTTTAAACCTGCCCTGTCTTTATATTCTGGCTCTCCGCTGTCTAATATTCTCTTCAAATTACAACTACCTCTATGGTAATCCCACCCTGCTGTGGCCTACATTATACGTTAGTCTGTGTTCAGCTGAGTGTGATGAAAGCAGACAATTGCTATTGCAGAGATGAGATAGTCAATCAAAATGGATATCACATATGATCAAATCCAATAACTCAGATAGGTGGTTGGGCGATCAGGGAATAGATTTAAAGCGTTCCTGGACAACAGGAACTGAAAAGCATAATCCTGCATTATGGAGTCATGGCTTCAGTCAAAAATCAATGCTATCCTGCCCTCTTGTGTCTAAAAGCTGTACACTATGAATTGACAGTATAGGCTATTTTTATTTTCACAGTTTTTTGCTCTGGTAATGTTTTATTTAAGTAAGCTTAAAGTCTGTCTCATGGATCTTTTCATCTTACAAGGTAATAAAGTGACAGAAAAGACAAACAAGCTAAATTCCACTCTAAATTCAACCAGCCATTTAAAAATATTTATGAGTTTAATACCAAAAGTTATACCAAAGTGATACAAACAATTATAGCTTTTTATTTAAAACATTAGCTGCAATACATTGCTGTAAAAAAAAGATAATTGTTAAAATACTTGAAATGCAAACACTCACACATTTACAATCTTAATAGCCGTGCATAAATGCTAAGGTTTTGTAACTTTTACATGACACAGAACAGGCAACTGTATTTTCTACTGTACAAATGAATTTTAGCCTCATGATAGTGCTCGGGAAAGCCAACTACAGATCACCATGGTCTTGCACAAAATCAGAAGTTCCCAGTTTGCACAAGCTGAAGTACTGACCTTTTCAGGGTCACCCTTCAGGGGTAGTAGTGACAATGTGACAGTTTTGAGAAGGCCATATAAAAAACTTTTGAAATGTAAGTTCACTGATTACTGACAAAACTATCTAGTTTTTGATGATGTATTGTTTCTCATATCCAAGTCTTAATTTAGAATCCACAAATATGCACGATAATTACTTTCTTTTTAACAAAACATATTTTTGAACTACTCTTCTTACAATCCTGCATCAAAACACTGATTGATGGAACAATCAATGATGTCACTGTTAACATGGAAATGTTTAGCTTCAGCTTCAGCAGCAGCGAGAGCAGTGATTTCAGTTTAGGAACAAAGCACCATATGGATAACTTTAATGTCCTGCACAAACACAACACAAACTAAACATTTACACGTTGTTATTAAATTCTATGAAAAGGGATATTTTCCCTCTCACAGTCACTAAAGCACCTACTCATATGGGGTCATAAGATTGTTGGGGTTGTCTTTGTATTATTGGAAGTGCTTTGATGCAACTGTTTTGGGGATTTGGTGCTATATAAATGAAATTGAATTGATTTGAATTGCCAAAAGTATTGATTATCTGCCACCACACATATGAACTTAAGTTCATGTAGGTTTAATATGATGTTGGACCGCACTTTGCAACTATAACAGCTTCAACTCTTCCAAAAGATGTAGGAGCATGTCAAAAATTTGGATAGTAGAGGGAATTATTTTACTAATATAGTGTATTTCTTGCAGTACCTGTGAGGCATTTGGGCTTGATTAAATGTGAATCATGCACTTCCCTAAGCCAAAAATCAATCAATGTCTCAGCTTTGCTCCACTTTACTATTGTCCTGTAAAGCTGATAAGATGGTGGGCTGGATGCCGTGTGACTGACAGGGTGACCCTGGGATTGCTAGGTTAACATCTCGACTGCTCCTCCTCCTAATGTGATTTATTAAGCTCTTTCCTGGGGTCACCAGTAACCCCCCTGTCTCTTCTACCAGTCCGTCAAACACTGCTCCCAGACTCTGCCGTATTCGTACACAGAAACGTGGGCAACTGAAGACATAGAGAATGGGGTTCAGTACTGGATTTAAGAATGCCAGTGTTGTAGCCAGAGGTAGACCTACCTCCACTAGTTTGAGATATTCTATATTATATTGGGCTGCCACTTCGATCATACAGAAGATGTGATAAGGAGCCCAGCACAGTGCAAATGCTGTAATCACAGATGTCACCATTTTGGTGAAACTCTGGGATAGCTGGCTCTGACTCATCAGATTAGGGGTGGTAGGGGTCAAGGGGCCTTCTTTAGTGGTTAATGATTGACCAGAGATTAGAAATTTGACAGATAATTTATTTGTGGCCGCAGTTCTTCCGTGTGTAGTTCTTGATTCTTGATTTCTGTTTAACATAATCAAATCATCACTTAGTCTAGTGGCACTCTGCTTCCTCCTCCTGTTCCTGCTCCTCAGACTGAGACCAATTTTGATGTAGCTTCCTGCAATCACTGCCAGCGGCAATATGAATGCCAGCAGCAGCTTGGAGATAGCTGTGGCCCACTGCCTCGTGTTACAATCTCTCTCAAGTGTGGCATATGAGGAATACATGGCAAAATTGTGATAGCACAACTTTCTTTTACTCTCCGTTTCAATCACTGAGCGGAAAACATAAAATGGCAATGCATTAGCTGCTGCCCATAGCCAACCCAATACGCACACTTTCCACGCTCCCGCCACTGATCGATGATTTTGGCTCCACACTGGCTTGATGACCAGAAGTAAGCGGTCCAGGGAAATGGCTGCTAGAAGGAAGGCTGATACGTACATGTTGAAGAAAAAGATGAATATCTGCACTTTGCAAAGTGGGTTGCCGAGCTCCCAGCTGTGACGAGAGTTTAGGTATAAAGTGAAGAGGGGAAGCGTCAGGGTAGCCAGGAAGTCAGACAGGGCCAGGTTGAGCACCCAGATGGAGGCCACGGTACGTTGTCTCAGGCGGAAGCCCACCACCCAGATGATCAAGGCATTCTCCAAAATCCCCAGGCCAGAGACCAGTCCATGGATGCACACCACAGTCAAATTGACCTGTGTGTTGTTATTAAGTTCATGGCTCCTCATCACCTCAAGCTGGGAACAGAAAATCTGGTCTGAGACATTTTTCTTGTTGGACATGTTTGAGAAGATTTTTTTCTGAAAAGTGAAACAAGACACAGACAACAAGCTTATGAATAACCAGTTCAAATCTGTTCCAACAAACGTTTTTAAATTAACATGTTTTTTGGAGTTTTTGGAGATTTGTCAACTGTCCCTGAAGATTTGTGCTAGTAATTCCCAGTTCCCTTTTAATAATAATAATTTTGATTTGGCACAACAGATAAATGTAAAAGCGCATCCTCTTGAGATAATGTTATTAAGCTTTTCTGTGCTTGTGCTTACCACTGACACTCCTCACACACCCTCAGGTGCATTGATTTCATACTTTTCTTGCCAGTTTTTCTTTTTGTCTTTATTGAGCAATTACATATTTTGCTTTCAGCATTATGACTAATATGATTATTGGTAAATAGTAAATCGCCTGGCAGTAATATTTTTGGAAGTGAAAGCATAATTCTCTGACTACAGTTAGTTTTCACCATAACTGTCAAGAAAGTTCGTTGTGAGAAAAAAAATAAGAAAAACACAGACACAGTCTCTTTGAAACATGTCAAAGCTTGTTTTAGAGGTCTAGCCACATACCATCTATTGGGCAACTACACATGCTTAGTTAAAGAAAATCCTTTGAAGACAGCAGAGATACCACCAATTTGTGAGGATGCCTGTCGTTATCAGCCTGTATTATCTCCAGTGAAATTTACACTTTGCGCTAAAGACATAAGGGTAACCAATACTTAAAGACACAGTGCTTCTTTTGAAATGTAAGGGCTCGTTTCAGGTTTACATCTTTAACCTGCAAAATGCAAAACACCTCAGAGTAAGCCATAACTGAACTATTATTCAGGTTTCAAGTGATTATTGTTAATGTTGTTATTATTTTTATTACACATTCCAATCATTATAAAATTAACTTTAAAAATGTAAAAGATGAAGGAAGATACTTAAGGAAGATACAACATACTTAAGGATCATTTCTTAAAATAGAGTCAGATTGGGTCATAATTACGAAGTTGCTAGATCATGACCGATGCAGCAGACTGCATAATTTACAGTGCGTGAGTGAAATATGATGTTCAAAATAGATATACAACCCAGAGATACAGACACTCGTTATTACTTCACTCCTCACAAAGATTATATGTGATTTATATGCTGGTCTCATCAGAGATTTGATTTTTTTCACTCTTGTAAGTGTGAACGGTTAGGAACTATTTAAAGTCATGACTGATGAAACGCCTGCCGTTAGCTACCTGGCACATTAACACCTGGACCGCTGTACTTACGCAAGTAGGAAGTAAATGAGGTAGTGAATGGAATCAAGGGAATTGCGTCTTAAACGAAGAGTCATTTTTTCCCCTGATTACAACATGCCACATTTTTTTCAAGATCTATGGATTTTAAGTTCTAAGACACCTAAAGAAAAACAAATCTTAGTGCCCATACATTTGAATAATTTGTGCATCAGCTTTAATACAATTATTTATTGTTAGATTAAGGGGTGTAACACAAAGTAGTGAGAGACAGCGCAGCTAATAAAAAAGTATCTGAGTGCTACAGTAGCTTTTTTATAGTGCTATTACTGAAGATTAAGAAAGGTGAAATAGAGAAATACACTATAAATATGAACTTGAAGTTCCGCTGTTAAAATGCGTTTACTAAGTGTTCTCCACTGTTACTATTTCTCACTTATTTTCCAACAGATTCCAGTCATTTTACAGGCATTAAACATTTGACTATTCACTTATAAAATTGAGAGCAACTTTTTTCTCCCCTCAGCTATGCTTACATTCTTAGTCATGTCCCTGCACACATGATAACTAGATGAGGTAAACACAGCACCAAGTCTGCACATGGATACAGAAGGATGAGTCGATAGAAATGAGACACAGTGCTGACGTGAATGCGTGAGCGTTTCTTTTTTTTCCTAGGATTACTAATTCGGGGGTTGTTTTAGCTTTCGGGGGATAGTTTCAAACATCTTGGGTGAACTCAGTCTTTGAATACCTACATTATGAGACGCCTGTCCAATACAGGACAGAACAATTTCACTGGGCAACTCAGCTTTCCGACCAGCTGTAGTGATTATGAAGCTAGAGCTTTGTGCTTTTATGAACACTTTCTTTTTTTGAGGGTTATATCTTCATGAATATTAATGAGTATATTATGACATAGTGTATTATTAATGTGGTATTATTTCTAACTTTACTACCTTGACAGCTGCTACACATTACACTTTTATGTGAATTCTCATGATTCTTATGTTTTATGTATACTCTTTATGGCCAGATCCCATTTTATTAAGTAATGGGGTAATTCATTTCAACTGCAATATAATATACAGCCTCTATATTGATCATAAAATTGAATTACCCCTTTGTTCCAACAATTTAAATTATTTTGAAGTGTAGCCTTTAAAAAAAATTACATTAAAAACTACTAACTAAATGTATAATAATCCATATATCTGATTTATTGTTTACTGCTAAAATTAAATGTATAAAGAGACACATGACAAGTGCAGATATGAGCTCTGATCTTGAAACAGTTGTTTCTTGTTTGATGATCTCCATTCATAGAAAAAAAAAACCCTGCTAGCTAACTACCTCATATTATCAGATGTTATATAATCAGGTATAAATTAAGTAATTTATAACTAAATCAAAACCTACTGTTGGATTTTTAGAAATGACAAAGAAATGCTTTTTAGAAATGAAAATGGAATTATGCTCAAAACCTAACATAGGCGTTGCTTAACAACAGCAAGAAGTAGAACAAAACCATGATGACTGCATATATAGCTTGCACTCAATACTTAACTTTAGTATTGTAGAAAACACTCACCTATATAGTTGGTTACATTCACAGAAGAAGTAGAAAGTTGAAACTTTTCATAAATTTCTGTTGCACATTTCTTGTGAGCCTGTTTTTCTTACTCAGTACTTCCCTTCTCTCAGTTCATAGTACTTTCCAGTCCTGGAAACACCTACTGAATCCCAGACACATAGAGATGAATGCAAGCATACCTCCCTTTGCTCCACCCCATACACTGAAAACATTTCGAATGACACAGTGGGTGTAACAGCATGAAATCCTCTTTTGCTAAAATTCAAAATAGGTACACAGAAACATAGAAAAATATTCAAATGTGAAAAACAAGAAGATAAAGAGAATGTTACAGAAACAGAGATGTGATACCTGTGGCATGATGTCGACTGTCCTACGTGATGATAACTGTTGATAGGGCTGGACTTGTGCAAACTAGTTCCTGCGACACTTAAACGCTGAGACAGTTTGCATGATGAAACACTGCACTATGTGTTTTTTTTTTACCACCACTGATATATTTTCATGTACAAGTTAAATTTAGCTTTGTTTGAAGATATTATTCAATAGTAAAATCATTTATGGAATAACTGACATTTAGTTACCTGGAATTCGACCAAAAAAACTGCAAAAATAAAAAAATAACTAAATAAATTGATTAATGTTTTGATAAATTTTATAGCAATTAATGTGGTAAGGAAAGCCTAAAATGAATTTACTATCACTCACTATCCCACTCTGAACGCTTCACCAGTGGTGTAGAACAACTGTTTATTCCTTCATTACTGCCAAACGGCAGACTGCCATTTATTACAGTAATTTTCTTAGTGCCAGTCATTTTCACTGAAAATGTGTGGCATCGCCCTCAGTACTGATATTGTGTTTGCTAGAAAGCTGTCCAGCCAACCTAAGCCATTTTCACTCTAACAGAACTCGACTGGTCTTGTGCTGGCAAATAACATAACCATCTCAGCAGCACTGTACATCTTTCTAGTGTAGCAACATGTAAACATTTATATAATACAATTTAGTTATTATCATCTCTGACTACAGCGTGTCTTTTGCTCTGTCTTCTTAAGTTGTGAAGAGGTTTCTTCCTGTTTAAAGTGAGTTTTTCCTCCCCACCGTCACCATAATGCTTGCTCATGAAGGGTCATCTGCTTGGTGTGTTGTTTCTCTGTATCTTTGTAGGGTTGTTACCTTACAATATAGAGCACTTTGAGTTGACTCTTTTTGTGATTTGATGCTTTATAAATAAAACAGAATTGAATTGAAATGAACTGAATTGAAACCACTGTACTCTCACATCACTGGTGAACAAGACTCTGAGATACTTAAACTCTGGGGCTACTTCTCCCACACCTGAAGTGAGGGAGAAGTAGGGAGAAGTTGCATCCTGTTTACCTTTTCAAACTTGGAGGGAAATTTTTTTTTTTTTTCACACTAATTTTCCAAGTGTGAACTCGAGGTCAACAAAGAGCAACATGGTTGTATAGCGGTGAACCTCGGGCCACAAAATCACCACCTATGAACAACATCAGGAAGGCATGACTGTTTCATATACAAAGAGGTAAAACTTGCACTACAGTGCCTGCAACTTCAGACTTGCAAAATGTCTCAAATTTCAGTTTAGCAGTCAGACATTTTTGGTGTATGTTACGTCCTTTTATTTCTGTGGCTGACTTTCAGCCCAACAACAGATCAAGGAAGCACACGACCTTGGCTTAAGCATAAAAGACCATGGGGTGGGCTGGATTTGAAGATGGTAGTTTAGAAACACTTCCCATTCACTCAGTCTGAACTCTTATTTGGCAGATCCTTTCAAAATGCTTCTAACTCTTTCTAGCTAAAAGTAATTTGGACTATTCCTGTCTGCCCCTGCCTCCTCTTTATGTGCCTTTGCGTTGAGCACAAAGAGCTTAATTCAGTAATCACTGTTTTTCCCTTTTGACAGAAAGAAAACAACAGTGTGGCATTTTCTTGCCACCTTGGTAACATTTTCTGTATGTCTAAGACTGCCATTTCTACTTCCACTCCCTTTTTCGACTTATACAGTGAGGTTGATCAGAACATGACTTTCACGTTTTACTTGTTTTTTTTGTTTTCTTGGCCTCTTTAGGTTCTCCTACTGGCTTAGAACAGGAGGATAAAGTAAGTAGGGATTTAGTTGGTTGTAATGTGTAACCGCACCTTTTGTTGCCACTTATCTAATCCACTTTTAGTATTTTATTAACAGAATGTAAAAATGATCTAAAACCCAGAGATAACAGGTACAACAAAGAAATCAGGCAATGATCTATCAGTAAGAATGTGCCAACAGTAGGGAGACATGCTAATCATTAGTTATTATTGATGTCTACACAGTCCCTTTGTTATGTCTCCCCCCATCCCCCCCAACCAATCATGGTATATGGCTGCCCATCCCTGGGTTTGGCTCTGCTGGAGGTTTCTACCTATTAAAAGGGATTTTTCTTCCCACTGTCACAAAATTGTTTGCTTTTGGGCCTTGTCATTATTGTAGGGTCTTTACAGTCCAATATAATGCACTTGAGGCAACTTTTGTTGTAATTTTGTGCTACATAAATAAAATTGAATTGAACTGAGTGGAAATAAATTGAATTATATTTGTCCATAAAGACAGACTAAGATCATTTAACAATATGCTGTATATCTTAATCGTCCATCCTTTATTTAGTTTACTTTGAAACTTTTTGAGTTATAATGTGGTAATCGCTTGCTAATCAACCAATATGTATTTTATAGCGCCTAGGTTTATATTTTATATTAGTATGGCAAGTATTACAGGTGGGGCCAAATGGATTTATTGTGGCGATGCACGCATTAAAATATATAGAATAGAATAGAATAGAATAGAGCTTTAATGTCATTGTTACAAAAACAATGAAATGTGAAGCACACGATAGCATAAGTATTTACACAATAACACAAATTTACAATTACACAAGAAAGATAGAAAGATTGCCTTCCAGTTAACTGAGATAAGCTCTGAGATAGCTCTTTATGTCATATTCAGGTCTCCTCCCTTAAAGTTCAGTATAAATTCAGTGACAGGGCAGCACACTTTAAAGCCCACTGGAGTCATCATAGGTTGGAAACTTCAAGGTATGATTGTATTTTATAGTTTAAGTTTATTTATGTAACTGAACTCACATTTTCTCCCAGTGTTGAATGTAGCTTTTAAATGATGTTTTCTTTAACTTAATTTGAAAGTGTTCCTTATTTTTCATTGGCTTTTACTTTTTATTCATTACTACATAATAACTTTTACTCTGAAATCTGTGTAATTATACATCATAAGATGAAATAGCACAAGTCATTTAGTCAAGTCAAGTAGTTGGGTTTTATTGTCAATCCAACAATGTAAACTCAAGTATAAAGTGGGATGAAATACCTCCTGGATTTTTCCGGGTCCTCTCGGATCAAAGGTGCAAACTGTAAAAATAAAACTAAAAATTCAAATATACATATATACAACTATAAAGAAATAAGATAAACTAAGAATAAGTTCAACAGTATTGTACTTGAATGTAACAAATTGGAGACATCTGCATATTGATTGTACAGTACTTTTTTTTTCTTTTACAGATTTCAATGATTATTTAGATTATCAACATATTTTATTTTAAAGAAAACCTTATAAATGATTGAACCTGTTCTGAAAAAACTACTTACTTACTTTTAATTTACCTGAATTACTATTTTAGTGTGAATCAGCTAAATTAACAAATGCTGTTCCTTTTTTTTTTTATTTATAGATTTGTCATGAATTCATTGCTGGTCATAGCGCTGCTGACTTTGGCTCTTTTAGGGCCAGGTATGGCCTTTGTCTCTATTGGAGGTGGAGCAGCCACTCATGTCAGCATTACAGGAATGGCTCTATTGCAGAAAGTGGAAGAGACGTGTCGGGCAGTGGCTGAGAAAAATGGTTATGAGTTTAACCCCACGGTAGGTATACAAACTGTACAACATAGCACAAACTTAGTCACCTGCCACAGTGAAAAAACATGAACACTTAAATAAACAAAAGTTTATTTAATAGGATATTTGTCTGGATAAGCTTTAAAAAGTAAGGAAGAAACCCACAGAATAAATGTACCCATCATTTTTGTCTTTTTAAAACTGAATAGGAGGGAGCAAAGTATGTGCGTGTGTGTTTGTGTGTGTGTGTGTGTTTAATAGAACCTATAGGCTCCCCAGGCAGCTTTTTTACAATTTGAGCTTGCTCTTTCTGACAAAAACTAAAATGTATTTTGTACTCACCTGTTCTTTTTTAACAAGAATATTTTTTCAAACTTCCTAATTTTACCCTTTAGGGCTCCTCTCCTGAAGAGCTGGTGCAGGCCTGTCTAGGTCCCACAGCAAAGGGAGAGGTGTCTGGTGCCAAGTTTGTTTCTGCTCTTCAAGACATCTACGCCCAGAACGGGTTGGTCGACCGCGACTTTGTCAACAGGTAAAACAAAATCGTGGAATTACAAACAAAACTTAAATGAAATATTTACAAATGGTAAGTTAAGGATTTGTCTTATGTGTCAAAAAATCTTTTAGTGCTCCACATCACTTCAACTCTGAGGCCTTCCTTGAGGGGCGCAGCCTAATCACACAGGGCATGGTGACCATTAAGGTTAACATTCGCAATGAGAACTTTAAGGCTGCAAGGACAACACTGGGTAGAGTGCTTCACACACTACAGGTAGGAGGGGTGCAACGGAACATCAGGGCACGAATTAATTAAATTAAAAGGTATTGGAACAGCTACACAATCAAAAATGTAAGTTTGGAGGTCATAGGAAGTGTGTTTCTCTGCACTTTCAGGACTTTTACAGTCACAGTAACTGGGTTGAGTTGGGGTACACAAAGCCGTATATCAACCTCATAAACCCAGGCCTTCCTCTGGATAACCTGGCAGGTAAGTGTGTTTCATCACCATCCATAATGCACCCAACCCATTTACTAGGGTTGGGCAAAGTGCCATAAAAAAGATAATATCAGTGGATTTTTCTTTCCTTGAGAGAATATGTGTAGACCAAATAGCACAGACTGAAGGGCTTGACAGTGGCTGATTATCATTGGCTGATCATTATGTTTCATTTTCAGACCATTTCATGTATAAAACAACTCCAAGCAGTGTACATAAATAATAAATTAAAGAAATAAGTTGTTTAGAGTCTCACTAGTTAAAGATACTTGGATATTTATCAAGCAATCGTCTCCTACCGTAATCCTATTTTTTTATTTTGTGTGTGTGTGTGTGTGTGTGTATATGTAGACGTGAACACTCCTACCTGCAGTGACTGTAACATTGCTGGTGGAACATGCCCTAATCAGCTGCTCCCCAACATCCTAAAAGACAAGAAACTCACATCTGGCTATATGGGAGTCTTTTCTTCTGTCAAGCCAAAAGGTAACATTTCACACACATGTACATTAATTACATTCAAGGTGTGAAGGCAGTCCCTACTGGTAGCAATTAACACTACATTCTGAGCATTTTGCAGATACCCAAATAATATGTACAATGTCCGTACTGTACTTCTCAATTAAAATACTAAACAGAATATGTCAGTGAGCTTTAGATGTACTAAATTTGCATTTATCAGACATGTATGGTTATTTTCTGCTATGAATCAGCGGGAACCAAATTTCCCAAAATGTGAAACTAATCCTTTGATT
>VUQR01018148.1:0-26239 GCA_015108515.1 Hemichromis elongatus | reverse complement strand
GGGATTGTGGGGGGGGGGGGGGGGGGGGGGGGGGGGGGGGGGGGGGGGGGGGGGGGGTGACTCATTCCAGACAGTCTTTCACTGGGACAAACATTTCATCACTCATCCGAGTGAGGTGATTGCAGGTTTCCCCAACCCTATAAACCAGGGGTCCCCGATCCCAGTCCTCGAGGGCCGGTGTCCCTGCAGGGTTTAGATGTGTCCTTGATCCATCACAGCTGATTTAAATGGATAAATTACCTTCTCAACATGTCTTGAAGTTCTCCAGAGGCCTGGTAATTAACTAATCATGTGATTCAGGTGTGTTGACCCAGGGTGAGAGCTAAAACCTGCAGGGACACCGGCCCTCGAGGACTGGGATTGGGGACCCCTGCTATAAACAGTTCATCTGCATACTGGCTGAAACTGGCTGTGAGGTCAGTTCCTTGATCATTAATATGCAAATTGTCATTTAATGGTCTATAGTTTCAGCCATTCTGCAAATGTACTGTTTATGAGGTTGAGGAAACCTGCAGGCAGCTCAGACTGAAGAAGTCACTTGGATGAGTGAGGAAACGTTTCTCCCAGTGAAAACGTTACGTCCGGATGAACAGGATCAACCTTTTGGAGATTTAGTTACAAGGATGACTAAGCAGGCATCAAGACATTCCAGACAGTAGTAACAAACATTCAGTATGATCCTTTATTAGGATGACTTAAAATAACTGACAGCTTAATCAATACTAAAAGTATAATTATAGCATGTCTTTATCAAAATAGCACACTGTGATGCAATTAACTAATTAGATCTCGTTAAATTATATTGTGGAAGTTTAACAACTTTATTTACATAAATGTTCACAACCACAAAAAGTGTTTAGGAAAACATGAAGTGTCGGCATTTTTTCAAGTATTTAATTCTACAGTTTTTTTCTAATCAAAATAATGTGAGGTTTCCCTTTTTAGGCTTAAGGATTAAAAACTGTCATATCTCTGGAGCCATGGGCTTTTCAAGGACTCAACAAAACTTAATAAAATGTAGGCAACATACCACACAGCAGACATTCTTATCAATGCTCCAGCAGTATGCAATCTGTGCTCCTGAATCAGAAAACTATAATTAAGAAGTGATTAAATTAGGGTTTCCTAGGAAGTTAGATTCTTTTCATTTTGAAAATTAAAATTAGATTTGTAAAATCTGTAAAAAAAAAAAAAAAAAAAAAAAAAAAAAAAAAAAAAAAAAAAAAAAAAAAAAAAAAAAAAAAAAAAAAAAAAAAAAAAAGAAAAAGAAAGAAAGAAAGAAAGAAAGAAAGAGAAAAAGAAAAAGAAAAAGAAAAAAAAACTTAGTTTACCTCTGAAGACAAATACTTAACAAATCAGTGTATTTTTTTTTTACCGGTGAAACACATTTGGTTTGGCAATAAATGTCCACAACTTTGAATTGTTTGTGGCTCCTGTGCTGAGTCATCCTGCCTTTTTTCACTGTATATTCTTTCCATTCAAAGACGTCAGTCATAAACCTCAGGCATTGATTCAGCTGCAATGAAATAAATTATATGATTTTTTTTCTCCGGTATTTTTCACACTGTCTCAGAGTTTTTCTGTGTGCTTCTACTACCCACTGAGAGCTTAAAGGGGTTTAAGAGTGTCTGCCACATATAAGAAGATATTGCAAACAAGGAGAAAGTAAGACTGTCTCATGTCACCAGCAACTTTTTTTTGACGTAAAAGAAGCACTCCGGGACCGAAAAAGGCAACAACTGCTCTTGAAGTGACTCAGTGCCCTTGTGTGAGAGCAAGTTAGTCATATCTTCAGTGGGAGTTCTTCCAAAGGAGATAAGGCATCCTGCGCTTTCTACCACCTCTTCTCCGACAGGACCTCCATATCACTGCAGCAAAATCGCAATCAGCCCTCCTGGCTGCCTGGAAATACCTGGGGAGAGAAAGAAAAATCACTGCCTGGCCCTATTGCCTACACACTTTAAAGGGTTTTCATTTGATCTCTATCACTTGTTATTATCTTCAAAATATGTTTCGGAGACTTAATGCTACAGAGGCGCCACCCAATGGTGTCTCCGCATTAAAAGAAGTTGCTTTCACTTGGATCTGCTGAGGTTTACCTTACTTTTAAAGCTTTTTGTCTACTTCTCTGCTCAGTGCGAAATACTTTAACATTCTCGATTAATGATCCAGAGGCAGCTGTTGACATATGCCATATGCGAGCAAAATCATTCATTTTTGCTTTACGAGCACATAAGCATCGGAGAGACACACAACCGTGGGATGAATTCTTTGGTGAAAACGAGCCGATGATGCTGAACCGCAGCACAGATGTTTTCACAGTGTCATCCAGCTGTAACAAGAAGGTACACATGGCTGTGGTAAAGGAATTATAAGCAAGATGATATGTGTGCTGGAACATAAGCATATATGCACATATTAATATAGCCGAATACACAAATTAAAAAGAAGAAGAAGAATTGTTGTCTGTGCGCAATTAATTTAAAAAAATCTCATTAATCAACGGAATCTTCTTTACAGGAACCATTTTTTAAGTTTGCTGAGATTTCCAGCTTAATGAAACTGATATTTTATCTCTGAATATTAATCACTGGATCAGTGTAAGAGGATATGATTTCTGATCCAGCATCACCAATCCAGAAGGAGCCCTCAGTGCATAGACAGCAACAGGGCAGAAGCACCTCTATTCTTGGATTTTTTCCCCCCTCCATGTTAACAATTTGGCAGCGATTTTACTTATTTATTTTTCTTTATTGTATGATGGCAAAACAAAGCAGGTATTTGTAACTTTGTATCAAATTTGAATACTTAGAAACTTGAATTCTGCTTTTATTTTTACAGTTGTAAGAAGAAGATAAAAACTGTCTTACACTATATATAGTGTAAGACAGTTTTTATCTTCTTCTATAATGGAGTAGCGGTCCCCAACCCCCGGGCCATGGACCGCTATCGGTCCGTGAGTCGTTTGGAGCCGCGAGAGTTGAAGTTCGAGTGTGAAATTTATGGTTTTTATCATTAATTTTTATTGTTTTTATCGTTAACTCAGTTTCCTGTCTTTTCCCGTGTGTTATGAATAAATTCTCTTTTTTTGGCACCGGTACTGGTTTTATTTTGTTGTATTCATCCGCGACACCTTAAAGGCCGGTTGGTGAAAATATTGTTGGACATAAACCGGTCCGTGTGGCAAAAACGGTTGGGGACCGCTGCATAGTAATCCCTGACCAGGCATTAAGCATTCATACAATGGTTTTCTTTACCTAGCTAGTGAACTGGATACTCCATCTGTCTGCAGATGTATTTGCCACCACTCAGGATCGTTTCCAGCAAAGCCAAAGAAGTTAAATCAATGTGTTGCAGGGAATGTTAATGTGGCATTTACGTGTATATGATACAGGGTTTTTTCCCCCCATTTTGTGTGTGTGTTTTGTTTGTTTGTTTTTATGGAAATGACGTGTAAACACATGTTCTGCCTCTAATAAAAGAATAAAAAACTAACTAAACATGGTTTATGCAATGCACAGAAAAGATCTTGCCATGGCAAGTGTTTATTTGTGTGAGCATTTGGGGGGATGCTTGCATGCTCAGTCACAGGCAAACACACAAACTACAACACATACAAAGCTGCATTAGGCTCTATGGTGAAACTAATCCTGTTACAGTGTCTGGAAATGTGTCTGCCCCTGCACACTGTAACCTTGAGTCAGCTGAGGGAGAGTCGCCACGGTTACAAAATCAGTGTTTTTTAGTCTCCTCTCTATTTTTTGTCTCCCTTTGTTCTTTTATTTTATCTGCGAGTGGCATACGGTTTTTGTCACTTGGCTTCCTTATCAATGGCTGACCAGAGCTCCACCCCCTAACCATCCGTGGCCACCAGAGCGAGTGCCGTGAATGATTGCGCACTCATAGACTTTAATACAATACACGCACACAAACACAGGCAGTGTGCTTGGAAGATTTGGTGGTCTGAGGTTTTGCCCTAATTCTCACCTCGATTCTTCCCCTCATTTAATAATCCCCCGCAGTATGGAGGGGACACAGAAAGAGGCACAAGCTCATGTTTAAATTATCCTCATGCACTGTGCACATCATCAGAAGTCACCTGTGAAAGAAAAACTGTAAAGTGTCCACAAAGCCTCCCATCACAACTTCAAGCCAATAGGCAAAGCTCAGGGATACAAAGAAAACATCTTCACCAATTTGATCGAACATTTGTTGGCTTTAAGAAGTAAATACAAGGAAACAAAATGGAATGACAGCAAATAAATAAAGTGCTGCAAATGCAAAAGATAGAAGCAAATGGAGAAATGATGCACATAACAGCAGCTCAATAGCCAGATCCTATCTTATGCATCATACTGTATAAATCACAAATCAAAATGTATTTATATAGCACATTTAAATAGCTAGGTGCGATATTGTTTAAGTATAAAGCCCAAGGTAAAGAAAATGTGTAATGTAAAGAAATAATGTGAAGAAATAATTCAGAGTTCTAGTTCTTTTTCTTCATTATATATTAACACTAACATTTTAAAACCTTGTCACTCCAGCTTTTTTTGTATTGTTCTCTTTTGAGCCTTTAGCATCCACCCGATCATGGCCAGCCATATGCTTCTTTTTTGGGGGGTGGGGGTAAGGTGTAGGATTTTGACACAGTTGTCCTTTTCATACAGTGTTTTCCTGACTGTAACAGATTGATGGACACATTTATATGTAATATCTCAGTTATGAATGTTGGTTGCTGGTAACCTGGTGGATATTAAAGGGTTAAATTGTATACTTTTGGAATTTTAGCCAGGAATATAAAAAAATTCTTGGAAAGGAAAAGATTTAAAGAAAATGCACTAATAGCAGAGCCAAGCAAAGAGCAAAGTGCAAAGAGCAAAGCCAAATGAAAAAAACATGAAAAAGCTATGTATGAAATACATGCACATTCCAACATCATTGTATCTATTATTAGAGAATATGTATTGGAATTTCAGGAGCAGGACCACGCCTCCAAACACACTCCTGCCGGTTCTCATCTATATAGGTTCCCCCAGTTCTGCAAGCTGTTCATTCTCGTTTACGTGCCCTACCCTTTCTCCCCTTTTCAATTCTTTAACTTCTTCATTTCTATTTAGTACATGGGGAGCTGCCAGGCCCGGGAGCTGCTGCCAGTCCCCTGCGAGGCCTTCCTCAAACCACAGCTCAGTTCATGTCTAAGCATTGACCTTTACCTACTAAAATGCTGTCAAACCTAAAATGAGGACACGGGCCCAGCTAGTGAATTATTATATTTTTGTTGATGATCTCATGTGTGTCTCTCATCTTTTTCACCCTTGGCACAGGTCGCTTTCTCCCCCCACTAACTTTCAGTCCTCTGATGGCTTGTATCTGTGGTGAGAGAGAGGCAGTAATGCATGCATGAAGTGCAAGAAATTAAAGGATAAGACTGCTTATTTGCGCATGAGGATTTCAGGGAAGTAGACACATAATATGACACGGGTGACAACAATCACACAAGTCAAAACAATAGGTGACAATGACATTGGGTAAAAGACACAAGAGAAATATGTAAACAAACCAAAAACACAAACAACAATTTAATTCTCAAAAAACCACAAGAGAACAGACCTGACTGACTACTTTCAATGGCTCCCTTATTTACAAGGAGATTCTGGATCTTTTGTTTGCTAAATGTCAAATAAATACATTTGTAAACCTCTACACTACGATACTAAGTGCAGCTGCTTAACCACAACAATACACATAACAGATTTCTGCACCCAATTTGTTTTATTTTTTTAATAAATTTAATTTTAAAAAAAAGGGCCATTAAGAATAATTTTAATAAAGGACTTGGTTAGGTTTAGGAATGAAAAACAATTGCATTAGAATTATGAGGAAAAAACAAAAAAGCATACACCTGATTAGGTTTAGCATCATGGTTTTGAGACCTTGCTATATATTTATGTAACTTTATGCAAGTTTAAAATATATCATGGTTACAAAGCTTTACTCAGTTTATTAATTGTATAATTTTTTTTATGAGATGAAAAGTCCATAGCTTACAATTCTATAAATATTATAGTAGATTTGAAAGGTCTCTCAAAGATGATATGGTCTCTGCCAAACTAAAAATATTACTAAAGTATGATTGCATTTCTTCTGTGCAGGTATAATATGAGATGTAGAGTTGCAGGTAAATTAATCAAATTAAGGTACGAAATGCTGTTTGCCCTGATACAGCCAATGCCAAGCAGGGAGAGCGATGTCTAAGACACTCGACTGCATATTTTTGTTTAATGTTACATAACAATATCTGTGAAGTTTAGACTCGGGCTCTTGTCTGCTCTCTGTTTGAAATGACCTTTACATGACACCCTTGTTAAAAACACGGGTGCCGAAAGATCAAGTGGAAGTTGACCAGCAGTATTTTCGAGCACTGTCACCTTGATGTCAAAAAGGCTTTAATGAGAGTGTTACTCCTTGTTCCTGTCAACAACCATCACCTCCAGCTGAACTCCTGGCTCAGATTTAATGCCATAAAGACGCTGATCAAGATTACAAAGGGCACAGACCAATGGATTTCAAGCTGTAAATAGCATTCTTTACTATGTTTTTCTTTGCCATATTATGGAATATTTCTACTGACAACCCTTTAGAGAATCTGCAACTTGAATAAATGATGCCAGTGCCATAGCAAGAAATCAGAAAACAACAGCCTAGAAATGTGGTATAGGCTGATACCACACAGCCTACACTTTAAGTAAATGTCAAACCCAAATTCAGCAGCGTAAACATCCTGTGCTGTGTATTTCAAGCAATAAAAGAGAAGCATAAAGCAGCATTTAACACATATTTTTACACACACACACACATACACACACACACAGTCAAAACCACTTTGTTAGGTAAACCTTGCGAGTATTGAGTTGGACCCTCTTGTGCCTTGAGAAGTGCCTTGCTGAGAGACTTTGGATTATTTTCATGTGATAGCATCACACAGTTGCTGCAGATTTGTCAGCTGCAAACCTATGATGAGAAACTCCCATTCCACCACATCCCAAAGAGGCTTTATTAAATTGAGATCTGATGGCTGTGGAGGCCATTTGAGTGCAGTGAACTTATTGTCGTATTCAGCAAACCAGTTTGAGATGATGTGAGCTCTGTGATGGTGCCTTATTATCCTACTGGAAGCAGACATCAGAAGATCGGTACACTGTGGTCATAAACTGATGGACAAGATCAGCAACAATACTCAGGTAGGCTGTGGCATTTAAATGATGTTCATTTGAAACTAACAAACCCAAAGTGTGTCAATAAATTACACCAACAACAACTACTGATAAAAGGCGCTGTGGGTCCATGCTTTCATGTTGTTTACAGCAAATTATGTCCCTATTATCCACCTTATACAGTGCTGTGTAAAAGTCTTGAGACACCACCTCATTGCTTCATATGTTCCATAAAAATAGAAAACAGGTTCAATAATGTATGAAATGTGAAAACATACATGGAAATACTGAACAGACCGAATTTTTACAGTTCTAACAGGCTAGAAAGTCAATATTTGTTACACCACAGCCTGAACTCTCTTAGGCAAGCATTCTTTAACTTGTTTATACAAATAGATTTCCAGGCTTCTTGAATTACATTACATCGGCTGCCTTTTGTTTTGTTCTCTGTCAAAATGATCCCATACAACTTCAACAAAATTCAGGTCCGGACTATGCAGAGGCCGGTCCATGACCGGTAGCATTCCACTTTGTGTTTTCTATCTAGATAGGCCTGGTACCTCCATCATGACCTCCTCCAAACAAATTGACAATTTTCATTTTCGATTTGGAGACATTACTGATTTTCAGTGCAGTTCTTGTGTAATTTTGCACTTTCTCTTCAATTCCCTTTTTTAGGAATGCCCTGTTTTTTTTGTTTTTTTAGTTCACTAGTTAATTTTCATCAGATTTTTTAAGGGTACACTTAAAAACATAGCTCAGTGTTAAGTGGCTTAAAAAAAAGCAATTCTCTGTAAATGTGCAGAGGACAAGGACTGGACTGAAAATGAGTGGAAAAACCCAGCTTAGTATAAAGAACTTTGAAGGGCCTTGAGAACTTAAGAACTGAGAACTATTGCCCAGGACCACTTTTTTTTAAAAAAAATTACAAGAAACTCAAAATACAAAGATATCAGTGGTGGCTCAAAATATTTGATATTGTACTGTATGCCTCAAGAGGTGTGAAAAAGAATCATCCAAAACAAATAGTTGATTCGCTTCTGTTGATCTCCCCCATTGTTAATCATCTTCTTGGGCATAACCAGACAAATTTCAGTGAAGTTAATATTATCGTTTCACTAGGGACTTCAAAGAGAAACAGAAAAAAATCTTTTTCAGTCGGGCCTGAATTCAGACATTATCTGAAAGGTTAAATTGCTTATGAGTGTTTGGTTGAAGTGTCTGCTTTTCAAGGTCAAAGGCAGCAACCTGGAGCGTACAGTTACAGGTTCCCAAGTGTGAGACAGTCAACGCAGAGCTCCTGAGGACTCTGTAGAGGAAATTCAGCCGAAATGACCTGATCTGTGGTTGAAGCCAGTGACCCACACAAACATAAATAGCACTCCAGACTACTTCAGAGAATCTGAGCAATTACTATTTTGACAGTGCAGGAGATCCTGTGTGTGTTCCAGAGGCACAAAGTATTTAAGCTGAAAATGTTTCAGAAGTACAAAAAAAGATCAGTCATATTAACCCTTTCATGCATGAATTATGACAACCTGAATTGGGATTTTTCTCTTTAAAGAAATGTATTCATCTTTAGGCATGAAAAGATGAAAAAAATGCGTAAGAAAAAAAAATCCTGATTGAGGTTGTCATAATTCATGCATGAAAGGGTTAAATAATAATAATTAATATGAAACTTGTCATACATCTATAGTACTTTTAAATTACCAGTGGTTGGCAGGGTATGGAGTCACACATCAGTGTTCAGTGTAGTGGTTTATGTGCAGGTATACCATCAACACTGACACAAATACAAGAAAAAAGCCTTTGAATTGCTGTCCACTGTAATGACCACTCACTAGCAAAGGGTAATGTTTTATGCTAGGTGATAAATCGTCAAGATATTACGCTTCTGGGCACCCAACACGTCGCATTCCTTAGGACAAAACTTCGAAATGTTACGCCTCGGGAGTGAGAACCGGCGCTTCCAGAACAGAGCCATATCGCCAAATTTTAACTACTGTATATGGAAACACAAATCTTCATTTATGATTGTAGAGAGCCTAAATCAAACATGTGAAAACATAATGAAGTAAGGTAAAGGATCTATATTCTTTTAAAGATGTAAATCTGCTGTTTTCAACAACATATTGTTGGTATAATAAACACGAATCTATGCAAACATCACATTTCCAGCATTTAAGTCTGCAGTCTGCAATGAGGAGATGCAACTGTTTACATTTTTTATAGCTTTAGAGTATGTCGAAGAAAAAGCACGTAAATTTTTCCTGGCTCTCTTAAATCAAATCTCACGCTTACTCAAAATTAGTCAATGCTGATGAGCCAGGTACCTATCTCAATTAAAGATATCAGTAAACTGCACATGGTAATATCAGCCAAGAAAAGAATGCCTGTTTCCAGTAGATTCCAAATTGAAATCAAGTGAAGCAGACAGGAGGGATGTTAGAGCCATATAGCCTCAACCTTCCCTCTCCTTATCTTCCTATCCCAGCGTGACATTGTCAGTGAAAGCTGTGCAGGTGGAAACAAAAACTCAGCTTGCTTAAATATCTGACAGCCGAAAGGGGTCAAGAATCAGTGTGAAAACACTTTCATTCCTGCAGAGATTAAAAGGAGACATTTGCATTGGTTCCGACAATGAAGAGACACTATTTCCTTTCCAGTGTCATTGTGTAGAGGTCCTTGAAAATGATGGTGGAAAACACTGCCATCCAACTAAAGAGCTTTTCAGGTAAAGAGAACTGCAAAGATAAAAGACAAAAACTGAGAAGGCAAAGTGGTGGTATTACATAGATTTATATAATGGCCACAGAGGTGGGAGTTCAACAGTCCTTTTTTGTGAATCCACGTCCCTTTACATTTTACATTTCATCTTTTAAGTATAGTTTTAAACAAAATTAAACATAAATAATGAATCACTCAGCATTTAAATAATACTATCATATGTTGTTTCCATATTCAAGAAATCCACAGTTGGAACTATTAATAAAACTAATATGCCTGTCATATGAATTAAAAGGTCTTTTTTCTAGTAGAACGTGATGAGCTGTTTTTACTAGAAAAGATTCACAGTGTTTGTCAGTTGGCCTGGCCCACTTTTTTACCTCATAAAAAGGTGGAAGTAATCATACAATTAAGCAAAGAATTAAATGTATAGGTGTCATGCAGTAGTTCCACTTTAGGTAAATGACTTTAATCAGCATTACATAAACTGTATACAAATGATGGACTTGGCCATTGTTTAATAGACCACCGTTCTGAGCCCTTGATTTTGTTTAGTATTTTTAATAAGACCATATTTGGCTAAGATGGTAGACCTGATCAGCTGATACTAGGTTGGTTATGTGTATCAGTAAATTACTATTAATTGGGCTGCCAATTTAAAAAAAAAAGAAAAAAGAAAACAGGTTTAAAAAAATTAACTTGGAAAATTATGTATAATCTGATTTTTCTGGGCCTTTAATTTTTAAAATGAGTATCATGCTGTATTAAGAGAAGCAAGTATATAAGCATAAGAAGTTTCTTGTGGTAATAAGATCAGGAGTATGGTTATTTTCAAATATACTTTGATACTATATTTTTTTCAATACAATATCTTTTTAAAATAGGTTAAATAGGTTATAATTAAAATAGATTCTTTGTTGAAATAAATGGATTACGCTGCAGTCTTTTCTTGCTTCATATTTTAAGCTATCCCCACTTCAGTTTTGGTAATTCCACGCACTGCCAGAAATCAAACCAAGACATTTATATTCAGATTTAAAAATCTAGTTGGTATTGCTTTCAGAACTGCACATGATTATTTGTAGCTATCAGGTTGTTCACGCTATCCATCAAGTCTAACAGTGTGCAGTCTATGAACTAACCTTAGCTAACGCCAGCTAACAATGTTAGCTCAGTGGCGAGTAGCCTTCAGTAATAGTATTAAATTACCCAACAATAGTACATTCATGTAGTTGTACAAAGCATAACAATATATCAAGTAATGCAAAGTATTTAGAATGCATTACTCACATTGACTAACTTAATGGAATAGGTTACTGTTACGTTCCCCCAAAAGGGTCCAGGCGATGAGAGGTAGAAGTAACAAAATGTGTCCGGGTTGAAAAGAGGAGACAGAGAGGCAAAAGGATTAAATTAAAGAGTTTTATTAAAGCTTCTATTAATAGCTCAACTAAAAGAGACGGGCAAGCCGCTATCACCATTTAAAGAAACAAAACTCAAGCGTCAGTCAGTAAACTGAAAAGTAAGTCAAAAAAAGGTTAGTGACCAAATACACTCCTCTCCACTGAGCAGGGGCAAGCAACCACCAAAATACAGCTCACTGACTGCAACCACTCACATGGCACCAGAGCCTTTCTCTGCCTTTAAATAGCTTTAATTGCTGATGTGAGCCAGCTGTACAAAAGAAAGAGGTGGCACCTAAAGCAGGAGAGATGGTAGGCCACGCCCACACAGGCAATTTGAGGAGGAGGCCCTGCTAGGGCCGTAACCGTTACAAACAGCATTTTGAGCCATGTATTCTGTAATCTGTAGTTAAATACAGTTTAAAGGTAACCTTCCCAACACTGCCTGATGCTGTATGTGAGGTTGAGAGATGCTAGTTAACTATAGTTGGGCTCATCTCAACCCACAGGTTAAGCCTGAACTCTGTTTTTACCAGTGGAAGAGAGCTTTTGTTCCCTATTCTTTTGGGTTGGAGAATGGGTTGGCTGTTGTCTGCGCTTATGCACCGACTGACACTTCAGAACACCCAACCTTCCTGCAGTTTCTGGGTGGGGTGATCAAGGGTGCTCGACTAGAAGAGTTTGTCATCATATTGGAAGACTTCAACACTCATGATGGCAATAACAGTGACACCTAAAGAATGTGTTTAGGAGGAATGGCCTCCCAGATCTGAACCCGAGTAGTGTTTTATTTATCGTTTTTTGCGCAAGCCACAATTTGTCCATAACATGTTCAAGGTGTTCATAAGTGCACGTGGCAACAGGCAGAAGGCTTCCACCTTGGTGGTTTCAGAATCTGATCTCTGCCTTTTCCAGATGATGTGGTTCTGTTAGCTTCATCAGGCGGTGGCATCCAGCTCACACTGGAGTGGTTCACAGGCAAGTGTGAAATGGCAGGATTTAGAATTAGTACCTCCAAGTCCAAGAACATGGTCCTCAGTTAGAAAAGGGTGGAGTGCCCACACAGTTGCTGCCACAAAGTGGAGCAGTATAAAGTAAGTATCTTGTTCACAAGAAGGAAGAAAGGGGAGCAGGAGATTGACAGGTGGATTGGAGCAGCGACTGCAGTGACATGGACCAGTCCGTTGTGGTGAAGAGGCAGCTCAGAGTAAAAGTGAAGCTGTCGATTTACCGGTCAATCTACATCTCTACCCTCATCTATGGTCACGAGCTTTGAATAGTGACCAAAAGAATGAGATCACAGATACAAACAGGTGCCCCAAAAAAAGTAAAAGAAAATTGATGGATGGATGAATCGAGGTTTTGTTTATTCTGCCGCTCCTGTGTCTTCCTGTTTAGTCTCCAACTGTGTGTTAAATAATTTTTCTTATTTTTATTTTGGTTGTATTTTGTCCCTTGTCTTGCATTTAGTTTTTCTTCTTTATCTTGTTATCCCTTGATTGTTTGCACCTATATGTTTACCCACCTGGTTCCCATTTCCCAAACCTTCCTTTTGTGTACATAAAGCCTCCCTTTGTCCTTGATATGTTGGACTAATGTTTTCCATGTGTGCTCTCCATCAGTTCTAACATTTAGATTACTGCTTCTCTTATCAATTTTGAGATTTTGGACTTTAACTTCAGCTTGAATAAAGGTTTGCTTTTTGTTGACATCTGTCTGTCTAGCTGTAGCATCTGCATTTGGGTTTTTATAGTTTGGCTAATGGGTCTAAATTGTTAAAACTGACCATCTACGTAATTTAACAACAATTCATTTCAAATCAGCAGACAGTATGCTATTCCCTAACCACTTCTAAATTCTTTCAAGCTAACAGTATTTCCTTTTCCTGGAGATGGAAAATTGGCTACAAAAAGGCTAATTTGAAAAACAGCTTGAAAGAACCTAGAAGGAATGTTTCCCATCATATTAATGATGCGTGATAAGGAAAAATTGAACTGTAGGTAACCATAACAACAGTGTGTATACTCGTCATGCTATGCAACCACTCCACTGGTGAAACGAATTTACTACACTGACTTTTTCAAAATTAGTGTGTGACTTATAAACACACCTTCTCTTTTCCCCTGAGGTTTAGGCCTTGGCATAAGGGCAATAATTCCTTAAATATAACATGCCACTGCTGTGACTGCTGTGAAGGTTGTGCATGTCAAAGTAGAAGCATGTTATGACCATCAGCACAATAAACAAAAAAGTGTTAGTCTCCCAGAGAGTCAGCCTCTTTGTTTATCACCTAGAAAACTGAACACAAAGACTTCTTCCCTGCGTGTGAAGTGATTGATGTTAGTCCACTATTATTTCTTTTGCATGTGCTTCCGTCAGATGAATTTCGCTCTGGGTAAGTGGAGATGAATGTTGATGAATGTTGGAGAGAATGGTGGATGACAGCCAGAGTGGCCCTTGCGGGAGATGAGTCAGGGAACCTGCCAGTCTCTTCCCAAATGATGACATTTCATTTTGTCTGGTACTTTTTTCCTTTCAGTATGGCAGGTGCAGAGGCGACAATCAATAGCTCTTTTTTGTTCTTTCTCCCCTCACTATCTCTTCACCCCTGTGTCTCCTCCCAAGCTATGTATGTTTCCAGGCTTTTTCTTTTCAATCTGGCTTGCTCTATTGAACTCTCTTTTCCCACTCTGTTGTGTCTTGCTTAGCTTGTCTCCGTCCCAACCCCTCTTGCCTTTTCCTCCTCAGCATCCTCTCCTTCCATCATCCATGACTCTCAGCAGCACATATCGGTGGATAACTAATGGTAATGGACTTTGCTCCCTGATGTGGGAATTCTGCAATCAGCCACTCTGCATGACACATGTTGATGGCCTTAATTTTCTCAGACTTTAATGCCCCTCAACATCATCAGCAGCAAGAAGACATAGCAAACAAATAGCACTGCTAACAGCGGAAGAGTGATTAATCCTGTCAGTGAAAGTGTTCTTCATTGATGTGCTGGCATTTCAATCACCACTGGCAAATACTCTGAATAAAGTATGCCATGACATCCAGCTTATGACCTTACTGTCTTGATTTATCTTTCTTACTTTTGCTGGTTTTAACTTAGACGGCTATAAAAAAAAAAAAGACTTTATCACCCAGACCTGACTAGATGATGACACATTTCAGTGTGATTTCTCCTTAACCATCAGCCATTAATGTTTCTAATGCAGATAAAGCATGATTACTCATGCTGTCCTACAGCAAGAGAGAATGAATTTATCAAGTACTGATATTTCAGAAGCACAATTCATCCTTGGTGCTTGTGTAGATGCCATTATTGATCTTCGAAACTAAAGATGACTTTAAAATAAACACATAAACTAAATAAATTGGGCAACTTGTCATGTAGAAAGATCTCCCTCTTCTTCTAAAAGTGTTCTTAAGAATGTCACAGTCTTTTCTCCATGCATCAGTCTGCTTGGAAAGTCTGCTGAGACCGTACAGTACATGTGTAACACACCAATGAGTTAGTCACAGTCACTTCTTACAGTCATTACTCATAACTAACTAAAAAATAAGATTTCACTGACTTTAAATGCCATATGGATTTTTCTGATAAACTATTTAAATACACTCAGTCGCTCATCAAAGGACACTATGCCCCTGAGGTTTATTACATGTGATAAGATACATTATTCCTGAATCATTTGTAATACAACTACGAAAATACTTTGTTTACAACATCCACTCACTGGATCTAAATTTCTGTTTTATTCCCTAAATCTATTTGCCATTACAGATTATATAAACGCACCTAAAGGCTGCTTTCAAAAGTTATTTGAAACTTTCAACTTTTCTAAAAAACAATAAATTCCTCTGTTGCAGGCAGTTTATTTTAGTTTGTAAATATACTTTATTAAATCTACACAAGAACAAATTTTATTATTTAAAGTCTTTATTGCATGTTAATACATAAGAAGTCAGGGATCAAAGCAACAGAACCCAGTGCAAAACACCAATCCAGCTCACCATCCGGCTCCACTTCAGTCACCATAGAGCACAAGAAGTATCAAAGCCAGATGACTTGCTTTAATCTACTGGACCGGTCTGCCTGAGCAGCACAGTGCCATCTAACCTGATTTTTTATTCCTGTGAGTAAGTATAAAACCTGTTTCTAGATAAGTCTTCACACAGAAATCTTTCACTTTTTCCTGTCATGCATCCTCAATCTCATTGTCCTATTTTGTGTTTAATCTCCCTGTTTATCATTCTCTGTCACACACACTCATGCACATCACTGGCAAATAATAACGTTGGACCTAAAATCACCCATGGGAGGAAGCAGGAATATGTTTGTATGATGTCACAGAGGAGAAATGGCAGCTAATCAAAGGCATCTGTTTCTTTGGAGTGCCAGCATCATCTCAGCACAACACAAGCCAAACTTATGGACAAGTGGAAAAACTAAATGCATTTTTCATCTCCAGAAAACAGAACAAACACATGTTCATTTTTGGCTTTTCAACAGCAGTATCTTTTGTCCATTTTGTCCTCAAGTAGGACATGAATCCTCCCTCTCAGCCATCAGATCTTAAAAGAAAACAATAAGCCTCAGAGAGGATGTTATTTTTCTTCGTGACACTGAAAACACATGTCCAGCCACTGACAACTTATGTTTTGTGAATACACTTGTCAGTGTGGTGATTGTGACTTCGTTCCCCTTTGTGAAAGGTACTATCCTCCCACTTAGTTCTCTCCCTGCGAAGAAAAACATATCTGTGATCAAGGTTGAGAAGTGGAAATGTAGGATGAAGAGAAAGGGCACTGGGAAAACAAGAAGTAATTTGGTTGCCTTCCCAAGTCAAATGAGAAAAAGTGAGATAAATGTTTGCATAAATTCTCAGGAGCAGATGCTTTCTAAGTTGAAACAAAGGATTCCCAAATTTGTAAACAAATTTTGAGACAGGTTACCAAAACCACAGTGAATTAGGATGCAAGTAAACATACATAAGCATTGTCAGTGAGCTGAAAGCCACACAAATCAATAATATAAACAAGAAGTAATATCCTTGTTCTGCAGCACATATTTGTCTTTATTATATTTTAGTTCTGGATGCCAACACTGTGTGATGCTCCTTCCACTGTCTTAGAGAAAGGTCTGGGCTATTCTGCAGGGATAATTTTGTGGCATTGAAACATCATCAGCTGGTGCAACCATCTGAGTCTTTTAGGCTATAAAAACTTACCTAAATATACTATTCAGGTCTCTGACTTATATTGTTCTTGGCATTAACTTCCATTAGTGTTTTTATTTTGTTTCTTGAGTAACTTTATGAACTTATACATGATTTTCAAACCTGTTGGTAAGGTAAGAGCGTTCATAACTGTTATTGCTCAAACTAGCTTGCCATTTAAAGAAGGTTAATGTTAAGGGGCCTGGGGGGCCAGTACACGGACGTGGACCCAGATGCGGAAGCAGGTACGAGGAGCAATGATAAAAGGTGCAAAACTCTTTATTATATTAACACAAAAGCAAACACAAAAAGGATCTTGCTAGAGTTCGCTCAGGCGCACTGGTAAAATAAGTGGTGCAGCCTGAGGGGAGGTCTACAGGGCCGGGTGAGTGTCCAGTGACAGGTGAGTACAGAGAGTCCAACCTGGTGAATCCAATGGTCATGACAAGTGGGTGTACATTTTAAGACATCCTCAGGTCTCAGGAAAAAAGTCATCAGGTCTCAGGTCTCAGAAAAAAAAAAAGTTAAGGTTATAGGACTCTGACAAAAAGCTTTAGGTCGGCTATTTGTCTGAGACCTGACCAGTTACTAGAGACTCTTTCCAGTCTGGTAACAAACATGTGAACTGTGAGCTGTTATCTCCTAGTCTGTTTCACAATTGCAGACTCCTGGAGCTCCCATTTTTGTGAGGGTAATTCTCGTATTTTCTTTGTTATTGAGTACTAATTAGCAAATATCTGGGCTGGTGTTAGCTGACCTCCACCCTCATCCAAATAGGGTCGCTATGGTTAAGGTGATGATGGCCATAAAGCAAAATCAAGATTTCAAAATAGGACTTTACAAATCAGTGACTTTTCCCACAATAGCTATGTGTAATGTAGGTTTCTTTAGTACGCCTCTATTATTATTGTTCCAAATCTTGCTTCGGTAAACACGGATGTCATTATTCTCCATCCTTTAGAAATTAATGTGTAAACCTACCCAAAAATCAAGATATAAAACACAATATAATATAAAACACAATAGAAAACATTTATTTTTTACAGTCCTAAAAAAATGAGCAACATTTAAAAAACTTTATAGGTAAGAACTTCTTGTTTGCTAGGTTACATTTTTCCAATAAAACAGTGAATGAATAACAGTGACCTCGAAGGCCAATTTGAAAATTTTGAGATTTTTGAGATTTCAGACATTGACACCAGCCCATGAACATAATACCATAGGGTATCACACCTCAAGCGTGCCCTTATCCACATATCCAGCAGATAAATATGAATGAAAACAAGACCCTTGCCATTTCCTCGGCAGGCGAAAAAATGGCTTGAAGCTTGGATCACCAGCACGTATGCATCATTCAGGGGGATTCTGTCTCTATAACTGAGCAGTGTTTGAAGTGTGCTTTGGGGATCCTGCCAGGCTTTTGGCTGTAACTGGGAAACACAGCTGCCCTGTGGCTGATAGCTCCAGAGGAACAGCAACCAGATGATCATTTGTTTACATAATCTTTAGGGAAATGTGCAGGCAAAAGAGTGACAGAGTGACATCGCAGGTCAATTATGGTGCAAAATAGAAAGTGAATGGAGTTAACACATCAAAAGTTAAAAGGTGGTAGATTATGATTCATCTTAATGACCTAATAATTCATTAGGTCTTGGTGCATTGACACATCACAGAGCACAGATGGTGGTGAGCAGGGAACAGTGTCTTCCCTGCAGTTTTATGTTTTAATCTGGTAAGAAACCAATTATGCCTGACGGATTTAATATTATGAGATTGAGTCCAAGTGAGGCACAATATAGCTGCTCCCTGTGAATTTTGATATGCAGCATTCATCATTGCATCCATACCATTCCTTGCTCAACAATTAACATTTTTCCTACATTTGGAAAACAGGTTTGCATTGTGAAACGAGAAAAATGAGCTATCACTTGGTTTAAATTATAGAAAGGTTTTTGTTGTTTTTTTAATTAATCCATGGAATTAAACATAGAGATTATTTTAAAGTGTTCTGCTGTTATGAGAATTATTTCATTTCTCAGACAATTAATTACTAGCAGGTTAATTGATGAAATGAAAATAATGATTAACTGCATTCCTTCATCAAACACAATCTTCACTTCTTTCTAGTTTGCAGGTTTGACTTTCACTTTCTAAACCTGCAGACGCAACTGCAGAAACAGCTAGATCCCGCAACTTGTAAACGGAACCTGAGTACGCTTGGATCAAAAGGATCCAAGCTGTAGCAGGCCATAGCATTTGTTTAACCATAATAGATCTAACAAGCCTGCAATCAATCAGTCTTGTTAGGCTGGAAGTCTTGCGTGGCAATATCTAAAGGTACAAATGCAAAAGGAGCCAGCAGATATACAGTTGTGGTAAATAAACCACTTCATGTCATGATAGGCAGCTTTGTGTTACAGGAAAGCAACTGAAGATAAATGATGAATTACATTAAGAACTGCTTACCTGGCTGGAAACAAACCTGAAAGACACCATGTGGTAACAACAAGATAGGACCTGTGTTTCTTCTCAGAATAGAAGCATCATCTTAGTGTATTTATTTGGCTAATGAAAAAATGTTTTCCCACAAATAACACAGAAATGCAGAAAAATGCTGCACCATTTGCACTGTTTGGGAGCAAATAATGGGTCTTATATATAACATATATATTACATGGTTCCCTACATGCTGTAAGCATGGTGTAAGCACTGTATAGCAGCGGTCCCCAACCGCCGGGCCACTCGTTTGGTACCGGGCCGCAAGAGGAATGTAGGACAGGTGTGTTACAGCTGGGAGATGTTTGTCTTTCAACATGTGTCTAACATTATAAAAGGGTTATTTTAACCCAAAGCACCCTTCACCCAATTGAACCTATCCAAATATCTTTGGTGCTTTAAATCATATACCTTTAATACTAAAACATAACCAAGCAATTTATTTCACCAAACCAAAGTCAAAAATGAATCCAAGTGTTCTGGCTGTAGGATGTGTGATTTCTGCATTCACTCTGATTTAGATGTTACTGTTTATCCAGTTTAGTCACATAGACTTAGCTGTTAGGCATTGTGAGAAATCTTCAATTCACATTTACATAGCTCTTAAATTTAGCAGCAGTTTCAAATGTGGGTTAAATGTTCTTTTGGTAATGATTCGTGTTACATACTGAACTCCTGAGACCTAGACTTTCTTATTGAGAATTCTTAAGCAGTTTACATGCCCAGTTGCTTGATTTTATACACCATGGAAGTGACTAGAAGACCTGAATTTAATGGTGTAAATGGCTGAGTGAATAATTTTGGCAAAATCGCACATCATTTAGTATCATGGGATTTCTGCCAATCACCACTTCTACAGATTGTGTAAACTAATTTTGTAATTTGAGACCATTAATTGCTGACATATCTTAAACCTCGAACAAAAGCTGTTAAACACACCTGTGGATATTATGACCATAACATAATCCAGCTAGAGAAAGATTGACTTATCAGTGGTTTAAGACAAGTTTGCATTAGTTATTGCTAATTAATTTTAAATCCCAGCATATGTTCCTTTATTTTTAATAATAAAATGTAATAAAACAAATTTTCACAGGTGGTTCTCATTTGTATGAGCTGCATGAAATAACAAGGTAAAAACAGACATGGGTGAAGTAAGAAGCACACTTTTTGTAATCCATCTTATGGATAATATAGTTTCAATATAGCAAGCATCCAGCATCACATTTTTCATAGTGTTTTTGCAGTCAGATTCTCTGTACCATAATTCATTTTTCTTGAGTCCATATTTTTTCCTTGACCACACATTGATTTAAATCACAGTTAACAGGAAACCATCCATGAAATAAAGACAGGATTCAAAACTCAACTAATAAGAAAAAAACAGAAAGAATTTGAGACCATAAGAACATCTTTAGCTTAAATTTAATGACCAAAAAAAAAAAAAACTAAGTTTAAAATGTATTAAAATAATCAAAATATTTTTTGGCCCACTTTTTACACTTTACACTGATATTAAAACTCTGTTTTTGTTTATTTCAAAGTGCATGCTATTTGGAACCCCTGTCTGAAAGTAACTTTAAAAGTAGCTCTGTTAAACAGCATAGTAGTGATTAGCAACAGTAGTAAATTTCATGGACAGGTAATTAGAGTAATTGCTTAGAAATAATGAGGAGGCTGTTTTTCCTGAAAGTAGACATGAATAAATCCTTATTAATGGATTTTGGCCCCATGTGGCCAAGAAAGTGCATTAAAATCAAACTAGAAAAGTGAATTTGATATACATTAGGATTTTTTAAATTTTCTTTTTATGTACAACACAAATATTAACAAATATTACAGTTTTAACTGTTTAATTTACAATATCTTGAGGTCAGACACAACTGTCATACATTGATTTATAATTTAATTGAACAAATTCATCCAAACCATCAAACTCATCTCCGTGGTCACTATCAAGGACAAGTTGGCAGCTATGTCCTGCCACCCCTTCACCTCCTCCTCACCACCACTGCTCCTTCACACAGTGCAGAAGATCATTAATCTGAGTGTGTGCACTTTTGACTGAGCTGCAAATAGGCCCTAACTGCCTCCCTGCAGTTCCTGCCACAGATGATTATCATTGCGACGATTAAAACACTGACTAATGCATCCCCTTAGGGTACGCCGCTGCCCATCTCCTTCATCACTGCCACTGACCCACTGAATCGCTTGTTAGCTGAAGTCTGCCCAGTGGATGGAGGGAGGAGAAGTTACCGTCAGTGCTCTCCTTGCCAAAAGCTCACTGACTTTCATGCAAGTGTATTAATAAGCCTAAGGTATTTGTTTTGCCTTTAGCAGCTTCAGTGAATGTTTTAGTTTCACCTCAAATTTGATTACAAATGTTTTTGTTCACTTAATTTAAATAGTGTCATGCATAGGTCAGGGGAAAAATGTACTATACCAAGTAATCAAGTCCTTTATTACTTCTCAAAAGCTTACCCAAAATGTTTTCACGAGCTTCATTCAATGACTAACTTCTCAAACTGTCTCATTAACAGGATACTTGAGAAGTGCATCATTACTCAGCAACACACTTAATCATTTATTTTCCTCCAAATACGCAAGTGTGTTTTTTGGAGTGTGAAATCGCTCAAATGAATTGATTCTCTTATTTTTTTTTATTTCTGCAATGTAATCGCTAGATAATGGGCTCAGAGCTGAAGGCGTGTTCACATCAATTAATGCTATTCAGGGAGAACCCAGTAATTGATTGCTGCTATGCTAACACAGCCCAACCATACTGCTTTCATTTTCGGTGCAATTAAAGGCTTGCGATTGTAGATCTCATCATAAATCTTAATCAGGATTCTTGCATTTGTAAGTGGAAAATGAAATCCTTAATGTATTTATATACCCCTTTAATTCATCTTCCAACAAATAGAGGATGACAACAGAGCAGGAAAAATAAAAAGGACTTGCACTTGAGACCAGACAGGGTGGAACCACAATATTAAAATAGGAGGTAAGCTAGACCTGTTTGTAGATGAAGAAGAGAAAAAAGTTTGCTGGATATTGCAGTTCAACATGTATTACATATCGTAGACTTACTGGGAGTCTACATCTTGTATACATTACAGATATTTGCGACTAGATTTGTTATCAGGCACTTTATTTTGGAATTTTTAAACAACATTGAAACTATGGCTAGACATTAAGAACGGTCAGTGAATATAGTTATCAAGCATCAAAATGTTTGCTGTGTAGTTTATTTAATTATAACCAAATAAAATTAATTAATCATGAGAAAATGTACACTTGAGTACAGTATTTGATTGTAATAAAGTACCATCAGATGGAAGTAGCTGTAGTTACAAAAAGACTTCTCTAGAAGTTTATTGGAAATTACCTTTCTATATTTACCTCTTTATATAGTTTTCTAATTTATGGGAAATTACTTAACAGTCACTGAATAAAAATAGTCAATTTTTATACTGTCTATTCCAGTCTATTCATACTGCTAAAAAAAAACAAAAAAACTCTTATTTTCTCAGGTGTTTCTTGTTGTGAAAATGCTTTAAAAATACCCCAACTTTTAAACTTCTAAATATTTTTGCTGTTTACATATCACTTCCAGACTGATGTGTCACACTGAGTCACAGCTTCTATAAGCCAATAATGAATAACAGTTGAAATGTCAATGCCAAGAGTTCTACCTCCTTGAATGATACAGTTCTTATAGCTCCCACAGGCTGCAGTCACCCGCATGACTTCCATCAGTATCCTGTTTTCATTCTTATTTGTTAGCATCAACCACTTAAACTCTGTGATCGCATATATGAAAGCGGTCTTATTTCACTGTCATGTGTGAAGTGCTTGTCATTGAAAACTGGCATTGAATGTGAAACTGTGCAATATACAAGTTTCACACAGTCATCAACAAAAGGAATTGGGTAAACTGTCCAGACCAAATGCCTTGGACACACAATTGAATTGAAGTGCGCTTTTACTGAGCCTGATAGAGTCGCAGTGAATGGAACATGTGGGTGAGTTGAGAGTTGCATTCATCAGCAAATGTCTATGTTTAAAATATACTGAAGAACCTTGGCTGTTTCTCTGCATTCATGACTCATTTTGTTTGAAAAGTAAAACTTGAGTGTCCAAGCTGAGCACAAAATGGAACAAAATTTCTTTGTCCGAGGACCTCTACTCTCCACAGGACTTAATGAGTGCACAAAGCACAGTATTTTAGTGATGGTTCAGTTTCAATGATTCCTGCTCATATGGCCTCCAACTACATTCCTTTTTGGCCCATGTATATATTAATGGATCACATTTCTTACTGCTGTCTGTGTGGGGTGGCCCCACAGACGTAACATCTTTAGTCTAGCTTTTCCTGAATCCCAATGCTGTTTTTACAATTTTTGATTGTAAGAAAAGAAAATTAAATGCTGTTGTCTACGTTTCATGCTAATTGTGAGCTTTTTGCCAGATCAACTGTGATAACCTTTATGGAGTACAACACAGGCACACAATAGCAGATAAATTTGTTGAGGAAACCTTGTTCAGCAGACTGTTTCAAAGTCATGGGCAAAGCCCCTGAAGGACAGATTTAACACCTAGGAAGAAGAATGGGCATATCTGGTGCATTCACTAACTGGGTGATGAATGAATTACAGCACCTAAATTTAGCAGGGCAGTCTACCTTGAAATCGGGCTAGACTTCCATCTTAGGAACACAGACAGGCAGTTTCTTACGTCACAAGCCACGACCTCTATTTCTGTAGGAAAAAGAAAGATTGATGTCTGACCAAACATTTCATGGTTGCAAGGAAGTATTTTGAGTTGGTGTGTTGCTGCATTTGTCTGACTGGTCAAGGCTTACTGGCAGGATCATTTTGTCTAAGGGGAGCTTGAGCATCTGATGCTAATGATGTGTGCAAATATAATTTTTTGCATGCAAACACTTATCAGAGACTGTGCCACTGTAGAAATAATCACAAAAAATGTGTTACTTTATTTTCCTTTATTTAGGGAAACAACATTTACCAAAATACAAGCACATTTAAACAAATTATTTAATTAGCTAAATAATGCTATGGCTAGTTTTAATTGCACATCATAAGAATACGGCATTTTCTGCCAGAGCTGATGTATCTTTAAGTTAATAGCTAAAAAGTTATAGCTTACATGTAAACTTTTATAAGTTAAAAGAATTGCATTATTCTAAAATGTATTGGCATTCCGTCAGGGCAAGCAAGACAAGGAACTACTTACCCACTGAAATCTAAAAATAAATATCATTAAAACCAAAGTGAAAACGTTCTCTCCTCTGTTCAGTTAGCTTCTCTCACTATCTGCTGTATCCTTTGGGGTGGAGTTTCCTACTTTCCCATTCCCATCACCGTCATCTTCTGCACCCAGAAGGGGTGGAGTTTCCTACTTTCCCATTCCCATCACCATCATCTTCTGCACCCAGTCTCCACTAGATAGCCTGACTTCTAAGCATGTTAAACAACTTCCTTTTTGGTTTCTTGGTAACTCCATTAGTCCTTGTGCTAATATCCTTTCTCCTCATTTCTAATGCTTCAGTGCTTCCCTGCTGGCTGAAGACTGGTCCAACCTATATCCAACCTTTGTCTGTTGAGCTTTTCCATTCCTCTAGGGTCATCATCTCCCAGGAAACAAACCAGTAAACTCCACCCCCAGAGAACCTCCCATAATCCAAGTGAGCATACTATCAGTTCTGATCTCTGTGTGGAAATCTGTGGACTCTCTGGAGTTTGAATCATCAGGAATGGCCTCTGTCTCCTTTGCCTCCGTGAACTCACCCCCAAGACTTGTAAGTCTGCATCCTCCGTGTGCCCCCCCACCCCAATGCATGTTTTAAAACATGCATTAGTTGTCCTTGATGGTTCTGAATTTGATTCCATTCATAACTATTGTCGGAGTCAGCCATAACAATTTGTGCATGGTCGTTGTTGATAAGGGTGACCAGCATGCTAGACCAACTGCTGTAGGTTCTGCTTTCACTGATCTGATCAGTGTAGTGAAGTGTTTTCATATTGTTTTATTGCTTGTAGTGTTTTTAGTGTAGTATACATAAAATAAAATACAAGCACAGAAAATCACCAGGAGCCACTGCTTAAACACCTGGATGTCCACAGATGTGAAATTAATTCAGGTCTTTCCTTTTTTTAAAAAGAAATCTTTGTTGAAATTTGACCAAAAATTTGGTGGGGAAATTAAAACAGCTGTTCATGTTATCCACATACATAGTACAAAATTTACTGTTGATATTTACAAAGTGAGCGCCCTCACAAGATTGTGCGTAACAGGAAGGAACTCAGATTTTTGCAGCTTATGCTCTTGCAAATGTATTTCTGGAAAAAAAAAATTTCCTCAAGGAGCAAAATATAGGGAGGGAAATATTTAAATCAAGGGCAGAAACTGACTCGCTAACATTTGCGACACAAAATTAACTGCTAATTGCGTTGAGGTTTACTGCCAAAAAAAAGCATGCCTTATTTTTTCTGCAGTTATTGGTGGCAGTTATTGCATATAATTTTTCATTGGATCTTCTGATCAACGCATTTACGTGTATAAACTTTAGAAACATGTAAAGTGTAATGTTTTATTACCCCTAGTTATACTGTCACAATTTCAAATCCACAGGCAGCATACTTGGCCTTCTCTGTGATCTCATGAGCTGTGCTCTGATATATTACTGTTTTCAGTGATTGACCTACATAAATTCAGCTACATGCATTTTGATAATATTTGAGCTATAGATCACAAATAAACACAAACATGAGACTTCACCATGAAATCAGCAAATCCAAATTTTCTGTTTCTTTTTTTTTAACTAAATAAATCCAGCATAGAAAACCTGTGGTGAACACCACTAGCCCCATAGTATAAAAGTAACTTTTTTCAATCATCAATTTAAGGTCCATTCTGTTGCTTGAAGGGATTGAAGTTGTCTTAACACAAGAATACTACAAAAAATCCATCCATCCATTCATTCTATTATACCTATCCTTATGTCAAAAAGGACTGGCAGGACATGGTTTACAGTCCTGCCAGTTATTGAAACCTGTTTCTAATAGTGACTCTGTCTGCCAGACTGCCATAGGCCAGTATTTACATATTTATTTTTTAATTACAAAAAAAAAAAAAAAACTAGACATGA
>VUQR01018146.1:5276-22484 GCA_015108515.1 Hemichromis elongatus | reverse complement strand
AGAATGATCTTCTGCAGAAAGTATGGTGAATGAACTGCTGAGGACTGGGGCAAAGTCATATTCTGCGATGAAGCCTCTTTCTGATTATTTGGGGCATCTGGAAAAAGGCTTGTCCTGAGAAGAAAAGGTGAGCTCTACCATCAGTCCTGTGTCATGCCAACAGTGAAGCATCCCCAGTTTTGCCCCAAAACACAGCCATGAATAAAGAATGGTACCAAAACACCCTCCAACAGCAACTTCTTCCAACAATCCAACAACAGTTTGGTGAAGAACAATGCATTTTCCAGCACGATGGAGCACCGTGCCATAAGGCAAAAGTGCTACCCACTGTGCCCTGGCATGTTTACTGTGTCTAAACTTGGTGCTGGCAATAAAACCTAAGCCTTGCACTAAGCGGCTTGGGGAACAAAACGTTGAAGTTTTGGGTCCATGGCCTGGAAACTCCCCAGATCTTAATCCCATTGAGAACTTGTGGTCAATCCTCAAGAGGCGTGTGGACAAACAAAAACCCACTAATTCTGACAAACACCAAGAAGTGATTAAGGCAGAATGGGTTCCTATCAGTTAGGATTTGGCCCAGAAGTTGATTGAGAACATGCCCAGTCGAATTGCAGAGGTCCTGAAAAAGAAGGGCCCACACTGCAAATACTGACTGCATAAATGTCATGTAATTGTCGATAAAAGCCTTTGAAATGTATGAAGTGCTTGTTATTATATTTCAGTACATCACAGAAACAACTGAGACAAAGATCTAAAAGCAGTTTAGCAGCAAAGTTTGTGAAAACTAATATTTGTGTCATTCTCAAAACTGTAGTATATTGGCATATTCTCAGGTTTTGGAATTACATGTGTTTGCAATGGCCTATATAGTATATCATATTAATATAACTTGCTGATTTGCTAGTTATATTAATATGATATACTATATTATTTGTTCAATTACATTTTCTTTCCTAATTTTTTTTCTTTTTTAATTAAGCTGGGATAGCAGTTTGTAAACAGGACCAACTGGATGGAGATATTTGGCCAAATACCCCAGATGGCGCAACAGTGATTATTCAAACATGCCCACCAGGCAAGGTTGGCTATAAGTCCCGGACTTGTCAGGGCACTGTTTGGCAGCCAGTGTTCTCGACCTGCATCAGTGAAGAATTGAACAAAATTTCAAACGCAGCTGAAGTAAGTGTGTCTGTAATTGTCAGTGCTTACAGTGATGAGTTTTTGTTTGCAGTTTGTGTATTTGTTTCTGTATTTTTAGTTATTTAAACTCCAACGATAAAAGTTTGTAAAATTTTATCTCAGTCTACCTTCACTTTAATGCTGAGGCTAGGTCTCAATCGCACAGGCCTCCAGACCGGTCAGTGACCATGGCAACCACTAGTTATTACAGATAAAGTGTATTTCAGTATTCAGTAGTAGCTCAAGGTTGCTGACGGAAACTAGTATGACTTTCTTTAGTCACCAGCAGGTTCCCACCATAACCAGTGGTTTACATAATAGATGCTAACTTGGCTGCAAATACTATTAAAGAAACCAGAAACTGAGAAGGTTTTTCTTACTTGTACAACCAGCACATTTCAACTCGGTCTTCAGTTTACTGCTTGCATCACACTGTCACTACAACTCAGAGAATAAAATGGTAAGTTTTCAACAGACAAGTTGGCATTTTTCATGTAAACTACAGCAATCTGCTGGCAAATAATCAGAAGGAGGTTTTTGTTCCTTTATTACCAGTTTCACCCAACATTATAAGTAAGGTTTATGAAACTGCAAAGGTCATAGCAGGTCATATGGCATTGAGAAGCAGTATGGTCAAATCTTGAGCAATTTCAAATACACAGCTTCTTGCTTTGTGTAACTCTTTGCATGTAGCTCATACAAATCCAAATGTAAAAGTATGCCAAGACTTTAAAAAAAATTCTGTTGTGCTTAGTCTTGTGAACTATAAAACAAAATAATAAGAATTGATTTTTTTTCTTTACACTCTAATTTTTTATCTAGAGCTTCCTCAAGGGACTAGGGGCGACCCCGGAGGTGGCCAAGAATATATTTGAAGGGCTAAAGAACAGTTCTACATTAAGTTCTGGATCCAGCAACAATATAGCTGACGTTAGCGCCTCCATCGGTGTTCTAAACATGATGGCCAAGGCATCAAACACAACTGTGTTGGGAGAGGATATCTTTCCTGTAAGCACATCTACTTTTTCTGTTGTACATGCATAGTTTTTAATTTAAAAGTTCAGGCTTCATTTTAGAGGTAGAAATTCAAAGAATACTCATGTCAAAATAGTCAATAATAGCGCAATCACAGCAATAATACCACCCAATGAAAATACCTCTCAGCAAGTGAGCTGTCTATTACTGGCACATTTTATTCAAAATATCGAAAGCACTTTTTCTTCAGAAATACAACTTTCAAATCTACAATAAGTTGTTCAAAAACTATTGATAGAATAATAAAAGAATAGCTAAAATAACCCTTGAGCATTCTGTGACACAGCTAACCGTCAACACAGCAACATATAATTGTCTATAGTTAACATTTTTAAAACCAACAGGTTGAGCTGCATATTCTGTCAGTATGGAACATTACCTTACTGGGTTGGTTGGCTGGTGGTTTATTGCATTTAGCAGACTTAGTTTATGTTAGCTACCTAGTAACAAAACCAAGACAACTTAGGGGAGATGAGGACATCACAATGGTGCGTTTAATGAGTTTTATGTTAAAACCAAGGATATACTGTCAACTTTCTCTCTTCATTACTTAAGCGTGACAATGGAAAATCCAGTTGTTTGCTGTAATGTTTGACTTTGTAAAACGCTTTATGAATGAGAACAGTGTGGAGGAGAGCCTGTTTGAATCGGGTAAGTGGTTGTTCACTGTATCGACCAGCTGGAGTCAGAAACTGATTTGTCCTGGTCTGGCCAAGTGTACCAAACACCGCAGTCAACTAATGCCATAAGCACTATTTTATGCAATAAAATAATCTTTCTCTTCCCAAGCACATCCAAACTGTTTACTACATAACAGCCCACAATGGATTCGGGAGACAGACACTATCTCTACTTTTAAGATTAGGCTTAAAACTTTCCTTTTTTCTAAAGCATATAGTTAGGGCTGAATCAGGTGACCCTGAATCCTCCCTTAGTTGTGCTGTAATAGGCGTAGGCTGCACTGAGTTGATGCATTGAGTTTTTCCTTTTCATTCACTTTCCTCACTCACTATGTGTTAATAGAGCTCTCTACATCAAATCTTACTTGTTATTAATCTCTGGCTCTCTTCCACGGCAATGTGCAATGGGGGAAAAAAACTGAAAGCTTAGAGGGTAAGATACCACACTTTTTGGAGACTTTTTTTTTTCACTCACATCACTAACTGGATTGCTTCATTTGAGAAGTGAGAAAAAGTGAGGCTCACATAACATGGAGATTTGATTTGATTTTTTTCCTTGCAGACATCCTGGTCTCCTCTTGCAAACATATCCTTTGCCAGCTGATTGCATCTCTCTGTACACCCAGAGGAGAAAAGCTGTAGTGTTGGACCCCAGCTTTTTGCTTTTTGCTTTTTGAAGGAGAGACTGACTCTAACAGTCTCTCCTCCACACCAATTTTTATTTATAAAGTGCTTTACAAAACTGAATATTAGTGGTAATAGGTGGATTTTCTTTTTGAAGCTAGCCAAACAAAATAGAGCCACTTACTGCTAAAGAGATAGAGAGTGAAAATGGAATGTATGTCCTCGATTTTAACATGAAACTCATTGTTGCTGCCAAGGGCAGCCTAAAAGTCAGCCTCCTGGATTTTTGTTTAGGACTCAATATATTCCGCTGAGTTATTGGTTCTGTTACTAGATAGCTAACATAAATAACGTAAGACTATTAGCAGCCATTAACCAGCCATTCGGGCAAACTAATCTGTTTTGGGTTTTTTTTACTCTCTTTCAGGATTTTGTCAGTGCGGCAAGCAATATGTTGAATGGCACCTGGGGTGGGGTAAATGAAACAATTCGTTATGGTATGTCATCAAATTACCTAAATTCTGTGGATGGTCTAGTGAAGAATATCAAGGTCAACCAGAGCAACGGAATCAACAGTACAAATCTAGAACTTACATTCTGTCGAAGTCGTGACTGTAATGTGTCTGTGTTTGACATTGGTGTGAATATGAACAAGACTGACGGAATACTGAAAACTGTAGCTGTGAAAAATCTAATTAGTAAATTAAATAACAGCTTTAATGGCGCAAATTCTGACCATATCGACCTCATATTATCAGCCACACTGGACAATACTAGCAATTCAACTGTACGAATTGGCCTGGCCTTTCCCAGTGGGAAAACCAACTCCATGCAACCTCACTGTGTCTTCTGGAACACCATAGGGAATAACTGGTCAGATGAAGGATGCAATGTCAGCATTTCTGGTGAAAACCAAACAGTATGTGAGTGCAACCACCTGACTGCATTCTCTGTCCTAATGTCCAAGGATAATGGAGGAAAATCGGATCCCATCCTTGACCTTATTTCAAATATTGGCCTTGGCGTGTCCATTTGCTCCTTGGTGATCTTTCTCATCATTGAATCTCTTGTGTGGTCAGCTGTGGTCAAGACTAACCTTTCTCATTTCCGGCACACAGCTATAGTGAACATTGCCACATTCCTCTTGCTCGCAGATTGCAGTTTCTTGGCTTCTAGCAATCCCAATAGTCTCAGTGACAGCTGGTGTCTAATACTGACCATATGCAAACACCTGTTTTACTTGGCTATGTTTTGCTGGATGCTGTGCCTGAGCATCATGCTCGTTCACCAGCTCATCTTTGTCTTCTCACCACTGAGGAAAAGAGTTTTCATGTTCCTCTCCAGCATTTTGGGCTATGTTTGCCCAATCCTAATTGTGGGATCCAGCTATGTGTACTGCAAATACACCAGCCAGGACTATTACAGCAAACAAACATGCTGGCTAGTTTATGTAAGACTCTTGGTTGGCTCCATGCATGCTTTTCTCCTGCCCGTGGGAACCATTGTTTTGGCAAATCTCTTTTCCATGGTTGTTGTCATTGTTACTCTGATGAAGACCTCAGTCCCTGACAGCAGCAAGGCAGATGACAAGGAAACGGCAAAAGGCATCCTCAAAGTGGTGATCGTTCTAACACCTGTCTTTGGAGTGACATGGATCATTGGCTTCATTCAACTCATCATGTCTGATAGCTCCATGTATAACGTTATCACCTACATTTTCACCATCCTCAATACCTTCCAGGTAATTTGAATGCACAGTTAACACACACAAACCAAGAACATTTAGGTGATAATATTTCACACTGACTATTTAACAAAAAAATAATAATATCCTGAAACATTCAAAAATATGAAAAACAAAATCAACAATGGAACAAATTTCCATTTCACTCTATTGTATTTGTTAAAGATTATAAAATATAATTGTCTTTTTCTTTTCAAATGTTTTTTTTTTTTTTTGCTTTTCACTGCTGATCAGTTGTAGAAATAACATATATAAATTTGTCATTGTTTAAAAGTAAAAATTGAAAATTAAACCACATATTAAAGTTAAGTTAATTATCAATAAACTAGTTTTTGATGATGGTAAAAAGTGTAACTTAAAAAGGGATGCACAGGTCCAGGTTTCCCATTGGCATATAATTCCCTTAAACTTTTGTCTCTGCTGATGAAAAGTGCAAACCTGATTTAAAAGGAAAATGTCACGTTCTTTTCTCTCTCTTTTAGGGTTTTTTTATTTTGCTCACAGGCTGTTTTGCAGAGCAGAAGGTAGGTTTAATCACCTTAGCAGAACAGATATCACTCTAGATATATTTATCAAAAACTCCCAAATATTTGATGGTTAGAAGAAAGTGTGTTCGCCACGTAATGTATTAAGCAATTTATCCACTTTGTTACTTATCAGGTCAGAGAGGAACTGATAAAGCTCATAATGGTAAGCACAACAATGATACATACAGAATTGCCTGATAAAGTACTAGAAATGTGTTTTGGTCATACTTCTGGTCTCTACCCTCAGGGAAAATCAAAAGGAAATGACAGCACGAAGAAATTCACTTCAACTACTTACACAAAAGACAACTGAAGGTTAGTTCTGTCTATTGTCCTTAACAGTATTACTTTAATAACGTTAGCTTTCTGTCTTAAACTCAGTTGCCCACTGAACTAATCAATCCTGAGTGACGAGAAATCCTTCAGTAACTAAACTCGCATTTTCATGGTTACATCTATGAACAGCTGATGGTTGCCGTAAGCAGCAGAAATGGACATTTTGATTTCTGGGTAACCAAAAGTACACATAGCAGCCTTTCAAGAATGAGTTATTAAACCGTGGTCACATTGAACCTACTGAAATGATATGAATAATTTTGTTTGCTGGTTTTGTGATCTCAACTTTAATGTTTCACTGTTTGTTAGGTGGCTCCTGTGTCAAACACTTACAGTACCCATACTGTCAGCATTATTTTTTTCACTGCATGGAAGACAAAATTATCTTTTGTGGGTTAAAGTACAGTCCTAAAAGTTACATTTTTTCTGCTTTTCAGACTGTGAATCCTGATCTAACAACTCACCTGTCCAACTACTCCTCTATGGGAGAATACAGTTTGCATTATAGTAGAATGTTGTTCCTAGACATTTATGATGGATTGTTTAAAGAGATTTAAGTAAATATTATTTATAGTGATATCATTATCTATATTTTATATGCTTTCCTAAAAAGCAATGGAACCCTAGTCTAGTCATTATTTATGACCCATTAGTGTGTGACAGTGTCTTTATCTCCAGAGACCCTGCCTTCCTTATTTATTCTTATTTTGCCATTTAACAGATGTTTTTTGGTTGTAACACATATATAGAACAGCAACCACAAAATAGGATGAAGAGTGCACTTCAGCCACATTGACAGACAGTATAAAACATGGAGGTGAAAGTGAAGCCAGCACAATTAAGCTTTTCTTTGCAGTGGTTGTTAAATGACGTCTTTGACATAAATGAAAACCTGAATGGTGAGGGTCTGGTTTCAGTGGTCCGTTTTAGGTCATAGGGAATAAACCTTTAAGTAAATCTTGGAAATCTAGGCCATTCTTCTTGCCAGAAAAGGTAATTTTCTATGATATGCACATTGGCTAATGACTTGTGATTGACATGTTTATGGTCAGTTCCACCCTTCACTCTTCACGTCAGGTTTCAAAATACCATGATGCCGCTCGAAAGGAAGCTTTAAGTGAGATTTCAAAAACCAGTGGGTAACACTGAACATCTCTTATACTGTCTATGGCTGAAGTGAACCTGGCAATAAGTTTGAAATCTGTGTTTGCTAGCATACTATACCTTTAAACAGAGCAGAGTTGTCAATGATTAGCGCTAAGGTTTTATTTATATTTGCACAGTACACATAATACTACTAGCCCTGACTCATTATTCTTAGCTAAGGTTGGTATATTTTGTCAGTTATCTTTCTAGATACAAAAAATCTTTTGTTTTCTTCCATTACAAGTAAAATGAAAGATAAAAAATTGTGTACATCTTTATATCCAAATGACTTAACTGGATGTTGCATATTAAGTAGATCAAGAGTGCAAGTGCTGACTGTGCATAGAACAAAGTAAATGTTTTAACAAGCCCAGATTTGTTTAATGCTTGTATTTAAGATGAAATACTGTATATTTAAATTTATGTTTGATGTGAATTATAATCTGAATTCTATCCCTGTGTGGCCACTGTACGTATCAGAAATCTGTTCAAATAAAAATACAAAACTTTTTTTGTGTGTGTGTGTGTAATTTAATTCCAACCTTACATTTTCCTTTACAAAAATCATTTTCACATACAAATAAACAAATCATTTTCTTATAATGTTATGTTGGGACATCACCTTTGAGAGGAGTGGCTCAGTTTAGTCCTGGTCCTAATATTGCGTCCATTCTCAATGCCTAATACCAGTTCCTTACTATTTCAAAAATGAATGGAAAATTTTATTTAATCCAATAATCTTTGCATGTGGAAACATCCACAATCCATCTCCCTCCTAAATAGCCCTCATTTAACAAATAGTTATATTTCACTCCAGTAATGGTGCTAGTTTTGATTTCATTACTGAACTAACGCAGAGAAAGTGTCATTCCACTGAAGTGAAAGTTACTGTAGTCGCCTGATAATGAGTAAAATAGCCAGAGTCAGTACTATTGTGCCTGTTATGCCACCAGTCAGAGCTGTCAGGAAGCTTCTATCTACATTCAGCTTCTCACACATCCTTCCAGAGTAGTATGTTGCCTGGCTTGTTGCACACCTGAAAAGTAACAGACAGACCTTTTAATATGAAAACAATCCCTCTTTTTTAAAGTGTATCTAACACCCAGAACCATTGGTGATATTGATCTCATGTTGGTATGGAATAAAAATATGCATGTTTGTAACTATTTCAGACAATTGACCTCATCAATTTATATCCATTTGATAATAAAAATCTATAATACATAGTTTAATATATCGGAAAGCAGTAAGCTCACAAATGGAAAAATAACCCCATGATTAGTAATGCCATGCAGCATATTCATCCCAAAAGGAGACCAGCACAAACCTGCAAGATGATTTCCCCTCAGTTTCCACACACACTCCTCCATTAAAACAGGGGTTGGGGAGACAGGGGTTGGCAGCACGCACCACTCTGTATTTTGGAGCCTCTGGTCTAATTCCCATCTCACTCTGGGACTTCTCATCTGTAAAGTCATTGCTTGGTGAGGCCAGCTGAACAGGCACCTCAGTCTTGATCAGGTGGGTCAAGTCTAGCAAACCATTGAGAAGATGCAAATTTAAAATGTTACATAGAAAAATGAAACGGGGCATCACATTTTAGATCCTTACCACTGAAGTCGGCAGTAATGATGAGATCATTGTTCTTGAGGAAACTCCTCCTGTGCAGATGTGAGTGGGAAATGAATGTCCTCCAGCCAAAGTCTTGACTGCGGAAGCATTTACAGCTGTCATCCCACACTGCTCCAGATGTGGCTGTTGGTTTGTTCCAACAAGGATTAGTATCTGAGTGGACAAAATAACAAGAATATTCATGGCTGAAACATGGATGTGTCAGGGACACATTGATGAAAATCTACAGACTTAGTCAAAATTAACAGAATCGGTGGTAGTCAGAAATAGTTAAAAGACTTGGGTATGGTTGCAGCAGCCATAGACCAAAGTTAGCATTCATTTGAAACTAGTTTTCAGCCTACAGCAAATAAAATATTTAGGCAAATATTTTCCTTCGATGATTTACTGTGCACTGTTCTCCAGGAATTAGCCAACACTGTCTATAGTTTCTTAATTGTGATTATCTACAATTGTCATATCTTTTCAAGGTTTTCTTCACTGGAATTAAACCTTTAAATGGCTATAATTAACTTCAGAGTCAGGTGAGGTGTTCATTTGTAATAAGTTTAATTAGAGTTGGCAGGTGTTTTGACCTTTGTAATTTAGGAAACCTTACCACTAAAGAGAATAATAGGACATCACTGTTGCAAGAAGTCTTTTTGTGAAGTTTTCCCCCCCTAGATACAATCAACTGCAGGTAGTGTTATTCAAAAGGGGAATCACTGCAGTTGCAAAGTGGACGACCACCTAAAGTTACTCAGCGGGATTGCTGAGTCCTGAGGTCACTGCTGCTCTGCTTTAGTAACTGTAGAATTCCAAATCTACTCTGATATTAACAGAAACTGTGCTCCAGGGGCTTCATGACACGACAGTCTGTGGCTTTCTATGACCGAGCAGCTCCTGTAGGTGCAATGTGCTGGTGGCTCTGTGGTTGTGCTCATATTAGAGGAAGCAAAAAATCTCATATTTTTCTAAATGCTCCCTCACTTGCACTAGCTGCAGTTCGTATGGACTAGCACGTTTATCTTTTTAGTACACATTCAGGCTCTGACCTTTTCCTACCTGTGGTGAAGCTTCTTGTGGACGACATCCTTAATTTAACATCTGATTCCTGGTCCATGACTGCAATGGTCACCTGTCTGTTTTGGGCTGGCCACTCCATCACTGCGTCATTTTCACCACTGCACAGGTGCAAGGTCATACCAACATAGTCTGGGTAGTCGCTATCTTTTCCATTTGGGTAAACACTGATACCAAATGAGTATCCTTCTGTGTTGTAGAAGCATAGGCTTCTCAGCACACTGCCAAAAGGAACGGTGGCAAGAATTCCAGTAAAATTGTGGATTTGCCACACAGCACTTGGGCAAGTGGTCTCAGTGAGAGTGATGTCATCGATTAAGATTGCACCTGATGAGGCAGATGATCCTCTAATGCCTTGGAATAAATAGCGGAACTTCTTTGTAACCTTGAGAGTCACGTGAGCTATTTTCCAAGCATCATCCCCATCACCTGAGACAAAAAAAGGTGGCAAACTACTCTGACTTATACTTTATCATGTATCCGAAAGACAAAAGTTGCAGTAAAAAGCTTCTTTGGGGCATTCTAGTGCACAGTACCTATAATGGTGTGGATCTTCTCAACACTATGTACAGTCCCTGTCCCAACATCAGTCCTGATCCATATTACTAATTTGTCCCCAGGTGCTCCAGTCATCTTGTAGAAGAACTGCAGGCATTGTTCGTCTCTTTCAGGGTAAAGGATACGTGACTCCAGCAAAGCACTTTTGCCAGCATCACCCAAAGATGTATCGAACTTCATGAAATAGCCAGAATCTAAAAAGCACATTTTAAGAGATAAAGGGCAAGAATCACTTCTGTGGAACACAGAGTAAAATTAACCATTACTGTCGAGTTTTTTCCATTGTCAACATTTATGACTGGCAGTCATTTTCATATGAAATTTGCTCATTACCTCTGCAGTGCCCTGCCAAGGTATGATCTGTATCCACCGGGCTGCTCAGCATATGAACCCAGTCTGCATTGTCTTCCTCATTCTGGATCATTCCACATATGTTGATCAGTTCAAAGGAACACTGGTCCAGCAGAGTAAGTGTGTTGGCTGAAAAAGAAATACTAACAAAAGTCAGCTACAGAGCTGAAGTTTAGTTGATGTAATGATGTGATAAAAGAGGAAATCAGTTTTGCTGTGTCAGATAGGATTCTGACAAAGTCTATTCTGAAGGAAAAATTATAACTTCTAAAGTAAAATATTACTAATACTGGATGAAGAGTACTTGAAAAACAACTCTATAACCACTTACAGAATGTCCACCAGCACCCAGTCTCTAACATTTAGACTGCAATGACAGGAAAGACTTACCACAGTCATACATGCGATTGAGTCTAGTGATGTCTACTTCACTGAAGTCCAACCGCTGGCCAATGACCTCATTAAAGTAGGGTATGGTGGTGGTGATTGTGGGGATGCTATTGTTCTTGTTGAAGGAAAAGGGTCTGTAGTGCATGATCGACTCATAATCATAGGGCGTGTTCAGATCAGTGATGAAATCATCCTCATACTTATTGAAATTGTGCTTTTTTCCTGTGGCGAGAGCAACACTGCCATTAATATGTGCGAGTTACATAATAAAACCATGACATTGACTCCCCAAGAAAGAAGTAGACCACATCATAGATTTACTATACAAGTGTCATTTTCCCTCTAACTGTATTAAATGGTGCCAAGTCTTGGCAATTGAGACAAAAAGTGTTATTCAAGCTGACACAATTCAAAAGTAATTTACATTTAAAAAATTAATAATAATAATATTAATAATAATAATAATAATATGGTTAAGATTAGTGTGCAGAGCTATGGTAGGGGTAATCACAACCCACCTCAGCAGCTACATTTACTAAACTTGCGACTTGTAGTCACTGCGTGGTAAGTAGTCCAGATTAGCGCCATATACATGTATGTAAAAAGAAAGTTTTAACAGAAATCTCTGTAGAAAACTAAGGCAAGCTTTACTCTTTCCATAGGAATTAGCCAGGACCTGCTAATCAAATGAATGTGAGCACCTCCACAAAAAGAAAACTTCTGACAGTTTGCTGGTCTAAAGCATTCAACTATGTGTTAACACAAGTCTTGCCAGGAAATTCACCCCGGGATCAGAGTGTGCAATGCTCAGACAAACTGCAAAAACCACAAGTGCTACCTTTCAGACCCTACAGGGCTCAGCCTAGCATGTTAAAGTTTACTGTAAAATAAAAAAAATGTAAACATTTTTTTTTTTTTTACATATATTTCTAGTTAGAGAAATTTAAGAGGTTTATCCCTCAAAACTGTAAATACAAAAAAGTTGCAAAAAATAGTTTTTAACTAAAGCAAATTTAATTTGAGTTTTTTCATAGTTTTATTTTTCAGCTACACCAATTTTTATATACTGCATGAAAAACAAAAATAAATATTATAATGCAAATTTGCAACAAAAACAGCATGTGCATGAAAATACACTATTTCCAGCAGTGCAAGTCGAGTTCTAAGCCTCCCAGAAACTAAACAGAAAAGCATCAGAAAGTCAAACATGACTTTTAAAAACACGAGTATAGGCTTATTAGGCACCAAAGGTAAAAAAAAAAAAACCCCTACAATTTCTGCGAAAATGGTGTCACTTCCTGTTTCGGGCAGGAAAGGGCAGACATACGATAGCTCGTGCTGGCGTCTAATCCAACGCAACTTTTGCAAAGCTATATGTGGAAGGAAACAGTGACCTAGGACAAGCTGATAGCATAAGATGTAAGTACAAAAAATTTATTGCGCTAGCTTATGTGGTTGTGGTTCTACAGGCATTTAAAAATAGTTACGCAAAACGGAGCGTTCCCGCTCAGACCGGTCTAAAAGGGTTAATAGACAGGAAAAATACAAAGGGTAATATAAAAATTAATAACAAATACTTATATGTTTAATAAAAATGAAAATTAGGAGGAATGTAGACTTATCACCTCAATGTTGTTAAAATTGTAGCCCCCAAATAAAACCCAAGATAAAAAATTATTGACCCACCTTCCTCTATCTGGTCCCACCAGATTATAACGTAGTTGTCTCTGTCTGAACGAGACTGCTCATGATAGAAGCCCAGAGCATGGAGGAGCTCATGCTCCACAATAGCCTTAGTGTCACACCCTGCCCCGATGGACACATTCTGGCCTTTTTTATAATCTCCAACGTATGACCAGCATCTAAGATGTTAAAAGAGATGTTTTAATATCAGCTTAAAAAAACACTTGGGTGAAACTGCAAAGTTTTATTTTCCATGCTGTAGCGCCATTTTGGGGGGCATTTAAGTTGCTATACATCAATACAACCATTATATATGAAAGTTTAATAATATGTAGGCATTAAGTCCATAAATTAAATAAATTACAAAAAAAGAGACATGAACTACTAAACTAGAAAAAATGGTGAGATACACCATTTATATACTGCAAGAAAAAGGTAAATAAATATTAAAATGCAAATTTGTAAAATGAACACCATGTGCATCCAAATAAACTATTTCCAACTATTTCCAATTTGATTATATCTGCACTTCCTAAACTTTTTTTGACACCTCAAGTTTAATGAACTAACAGCTTGCCCCATAAAGTTGAGTAACAGTCATGGATGGACTCTCTACTTTTAAACTGTGTGTAACAGAGCTCACCCAGAGAGCTTTGTGAAAGAGATGTAGGTGGTCTCTCCCTCATAGGGCTTGAAGTCCACACACGATCTCAAGCGATACTCTTCAAAAGCCTGGAGAATCACACCTTTAGCATTTAGGTCTACAGCAAAAGAAATTCATTTTCTAATCAGTACACTTCCCTTAATATTTCTGCGGGTTCAATTTTTTTCTATTGTGACCTGTGTACCTAAAGAATCAGTTAGGATATACGGGATGGGAAACTTCCATCTTTTTGTTTGATCAAGGATCGCATTTCTGCTTGGCTGCAAGACAAATTGAAATCACTCAGAGCCTTTTTTAGTGAACAAAATGTCATTTCATTTCTAAAAATATACTGTGTATACTTACATTACCAGCAATGTCTCCCTCAAAGAGGTCTGTCAACTCTAACAGTATGAAATACACATTTTTAGTAAAACTGAGTATCTGTCAAGAAAGCATCAGAACATATGCAGATAGGGCCTATACCTCTGTTGATCTCAGGTATGTCATCTCTCAGTTCACCTGCATCTGCAGTATCAGCTGGAGCAAAAAAGTGTTATTACTGTGAGAAAATGCAAACAAAAGAGATAATTTAATGTGGATGTAGTTGAAAAAAGAACATAGAAACCAACCAGTAGGTGTTGGAACCGCTTGCACCTAGCACACAACAAGAGATGTTTCTTCTTAGTAAAACCCTTAGCAGAGACATTGCTTTATATTCCTGGTTCCTTTGATTTTAGACAGAAATTCCTTACCTTTAAAACTACAAGGACTCCAACCAACGCAGCTATTTTCCTCAAACTGCATTCAGGGCCCATGTTATTATTCAGACAGAATAGTACGATTCTCTGAGACCTTGTCAACATGCCTATAAAGATTGCACTTGCAGAAGAACTTTGATCAAGATTAGTGTTTAATGAGTAACTGAAACTTTAAACATCCTGGCACGAGTAGGTGACAACAGCAGTAACAGAGACAGAGTCAGATAGACAAATCAGAACCGATCTACAATACCACAATGTGAAAGATGAGAACGTTGTTTATTGGTTTGGCTTCTGAAACTGAAAAAAGGAAACACAATGTGGGGGAGTGAATGTGATAACCAATCTGTTGTGCCAGACACCTGTAATGACTGTTACAAAAGCAATTTCTCCCCAGTTCTTTTTATTCGTCAGAACTCCAGAGATGACACCGGAACTCAGTAGATCACTTTTACCAAAACCATTTATTTACCAAACCATTACCAATTATTCATCAAAACATTTACTATAAAACTTCTAAACTTCCGAAAGGGAGATCGACATGACCCGGCTATCACTGTGGATCTCAGATCTTCTTTGTCTTCCAGAGAGTTCTAAAGAAACGAGCCCCATTGTAAAACCCATGTGGGGTGTTGTAAACCCCAAAACATCATATATGCCCGTGTGTGTGCAAGCACGTGAGTGCCTGCATGCGCGTACCTGTGTGTCTGTGTAAGTGCGTGCACGTGAATGAGAATGTGTGTGGATGTGCTAGCCTGTACTTGCCTGTGCGTGTCCCTCTGCCTACGTGACTTCTTGCCGGTCATAAATGCTCATCTCCCTCCAGACCATAATTCTCAGGTTACAAACAAACTCACAAACAGACTCACAAACATATCACCAACACTGAGACCCCCACTCAAATACTCCTTGGGGAATTTTCACTCAGCTGCGTGTACCTTTGTTTCACTGACAGAACTCAGGATGGGGAGAGGTTGGGCCTAAGTTTATGACACCTTTTAAGCCTTTATTTGTACAGGGCGATGTCAGCATGTCTCTACATTATTGTCATTACCTAACACATTTATAAGTCCTAAAAAAGCTAGAAATATTCATCATAACTAATAAGCTTGTATAATAATTTAAATTAGCTTATAATTAGTGAACAGTTACAGAGTGTCAGCTGTCAGCACAACTGGTTTATTGTATATTAAAGGATTTATCATTGCACTTGACTTACACACCACAGGTCTGAGAGACATGAGACCTGTGGTCAGAAAATATAGCAACCAACGTTTAATCAAAGCTTTTGCATTAAACTTTGAGCTCAAACTCATCATCAGTGACGGCTCAACCTCTAACTCTACGCTGTCTGAACATGTTATAATTGCTTCTTTTGTATTGTTCTTCTGAGTCTTGGCAATCAGGTGACAAATACAAAGATCATTGTCACTCACACTTAAAGAATATATATATTTACACTCACAACCAAAAACCATTATTCTGCTGACGTTTATGTCTTTCAAAACACTAAAGTCCAGGTTTAAAGTAAATCAATCAATGAGGCTGTTGTCAGTTTGGCATCCATACCATACATCGCTGTAGCATTCACTGGTTGTACGAACGCATCACATTTGTGTGACACTTTGTACAATCATAGATCACGTTGGGATTTGGTTGGACTGATGGAGCACTCATTGTATACAATATAAGTTTATCATATACATTTGGTGGTCCTGAAAGGTCAAATGCACTGCAATTAAAAAAAACACCAGCAAATAGAAAAATACAGCAAAGCCACACAAAACACTGTGGAAGTTGAATAAAACACTGGAAATGAGAAAAACTCTCACAACACACAACATAAGTGTTTTTCAGGGAGACACTAAACCATTTTAACTGAAGTGATGATAATCTTTATTAAAGGCTTTTACAATAATGTGCCTATTACAAAATTATGTTACATTGTATCTGTCAGACTACACAAGTATACATTTCAAATATCACACATTTCAACTCGTTACACCTGAACACAAACAGAAATTACGACTTGAACAGGTGAAATATCTGTCTGCTTTGTGACATGTGCTTTTATTTACCTTCGCAATCATGCTGCCCAAACAGATCAGCACCTGCACTGGCATTAGGCAGAGGTTTGTTTTCAGCAGATCACACACAAAAAAGGAAAAAACAGGTTTTACTTATTTGTTTTATTTTAACAGCTTCACTTTACAAAACATTTCAGTGAAAGCTTTTTATGCATGTTTTAAATTTAATGTTCAGATCATCCACCAACTGACTAGATTTTGAATGTGTGCAGTTTGAATCCTCGATGATCCTCCATCTCTTTTTCATGATCCCAGGTGTTTCTTTTTAAACAACAAACATATTCCTCAGGGTTACACAATGAAATATTCACAAGTGAAATGAAAAAATGTTGACGTCTCACCTTCAGTTTCTCCAGCACTGAGGCCGGCGTGACTTTACTGTAACGGCTTAACAGGGACTTCAGTATTGATCAGTGAGGTTATATCTGGGGGCAAAGAAGCAGTTCCTCATCATGTCTTCTTCAGCACATCAATTCAATTCAATTCAATTCAATTTTATTTATATAGCGCCAGATCACAACAACAGTCGCCTCAAGGCGCTTTATATTGTACAAAAGTACATACAGAGAAAACCCAACAATCATATGACCCCCTATGAGCAAGCACTTTGGCGACGATGGGAAGGAAAAACTCCCTTTTAACAGGAAGAAACCTCCAGCAGAACCAGGCTCAGGGAGGGGCGGCCATCTGCTGCGACCGGTTGGGGTGAGAGAGGAAAATAACAGGATAAAGACATGCTGTGGAAGACAGACAGAGATTAGTAACAGGTT